>VYZU01036928.1:16592-41670 GCA_013401355.1 Ceyx cyanopectus
CTTTCTTTTAGTATCATGCTTGTCCAGGATGAAGTCCATCTCATGATCAATGGTTTTATTCAAACTGCAATATACATGGAGAAGGATGCATCAAACCCACCTAGATACAGAAAAGCATGACAGACTTACTGTGCTCCATTCTGTATGAAACCACTTAGATCCACAGGGTTTGAGGTAGCAGGATTGCTGGCCAGGAGGTTTCTCCAAATAGGAACATTCATAGGGGTTCAAAACATCAAAGTTGCCTTCAGTTTTCCTCACACAAATGACTTCTCTCTGCTGAGTTCCACTGCCACATTCAGTAGAGCACTGTCAGAGAACAAAAAAGATGTGGTGGAATCTGTTACTCTACTTCCTTCAACTTGTTTCCAAAGCAACACGTTTCTCCATGTGAATTGTTTCTGAAACAAAACAACACACACACACATACACACATGCACATGTACTTGCTTTTTAAATTACCAATCAGGAACATTTATAAAGTTTCACTTATTCCCCGTTCTTGGACACATACCAAGGCACTTGCAGCCAAAATCTATTTCCTTACTTTTATGTGTTCTTTCCTCAGTAAAATGAACTTAACTATATCTTTCCTTCCATCACTGGCACATGTATTTCCTATAAAGGACAAAGTATTCCTTAAGTTCCTGCAGTAGGGATTTTATCTCTCAGAATCAGCATAGTAGCCTTGATAAACCTTGGATGATGCTGATTTGTATGTAGTACTGACACAGTTGCCATCAGCCCCCTTAGGAACCAGGTGATGAAGGATAAAGTAATGACTTAATTCATCAAGTGACTACTGACTTGAAGTGTATGCATGAGACACTGAATTTTTAATCTCAAAAATGGTTACTGTGGTTAAACTGTACTTTTGTGAATTTTTATTCCTCGGGGTACCACAGATTCAAAACATTTCTAATATTTTTTATGAATAAAACAACATAAAGGTACCTTTTTTTTTTTTTTTTATAAAAAAGATAAACATACCTTTCTTTTCCATAAACAGGAGTGTATGCACTGAAGCAGGATTGTGGGCACTGCACTGAACCTGTGAGGGTTATAAGGCCAGAGCACAGTTCTGCAGCTTTACAAATCCCTGCATGCTGTGTGGCTTTCAGAAAACACCTCCATTTGCCAAGGCTGCTCTTTTCATGTTTGCAAGAATCTATGTGGTGCAGTGGTGTTTCCCCTTCTGAAAAGCAAATTTGGCTCCCATGGACTCTTAGTGCCCATTTAAAGGTTAAATACACACACAGTACTGCTCCTGGCACTTGTAATGGGGTTTTTAGAGGAGTATTTCAGCAACATATTGGTTTTTATGTTGCACGAAGGATCCTGGTTTTCAGAGGCTTTTTCTAACCAATCAAATGTTATTAGAAGTGGAGATATTTATATTTTGAGTGCAATTTATGATTCCTTTAGCAGATACCCACAGAAACCCTGAGCTGAATGAAGAGCCTCAAGATAAACACACCTGAAAAACTGCTACAGAAAAGAACATAAATACAATTTCTTTATCACTGAACATCTCTGCCAGTGCTTCTGTCTGCACACTGCTTTCATTTTGGCATTCAGAAGACAGGATCTGGCCTGTAAAGTAGATGTTGTCAGATACAGCAGAGACTTTGCACCCTTAGTGTGCACCAAAAAATTCAATCTCAAGCAGAGAAGGCAGGTAAATTAGCTGCAAGAACAGGAGATTGTAAAGGATGGATAGTTAGTTCCCCTTTAGAACAGAATGGGGAGAGTCAGGATGATCCTGCTCAGGCAGGGGGGTTGGACTAGATGATCTTCTGGGTCCCTTTCAACCCCTAATATCTATGATTCTATGATTCTATGATGATTTTATTGAGTGCTTCTCTCTGTGGTGCCAGAATGGACACCAAGTTCCAGTTCAGCTGCATGGTGTGCTACAAGCAACAAGCCCAGATCTGAATCACTATTCAAACTGCAGCTGTTTTAAATCTGAATCTGTTATTACTCTTATACAATACAAATATTTATCACTTACACTTGAATGCATTGGCATAGTAGTAGCCCTGTAATCTCCATCTCAGCTGCCCCAGTTTAATTTTCAACTCATTATCACCTGGAAGGATCTTGGAATGTGAAATGCAGTGAGTTAACAGCACAGCCTAGAGACTTCTCCCTAACAACTTGATGAAATGCTGGTAGCAGCATCCCAAGAGGCTCTCTAGGCTCAATGACAGCCCACACAAAGGGACATAAATGTCTAGGCACCAGCTGACAGCTTCTGAAATGCTTTTGTTCCTCCCAGTAGAAATGTTTATTTAGAATGACTCTTGAGATGTGAATCAGGGGAAGAATTTCCCTTGAGGAAAGAGCATTGGGATATATGCCACTAAACAATTTTTTTTTTCTCTCACCTATTATCATGAATTTCAGCAGAACAAAATTGCAGCTGGAGTTTGGTCACTGCTTTTTGTTTTATTTATCTTTCAGAAATTCAGTATATATATATATATAAAANATATATATATAAATGCAACCACAAAGGCTGTACTTTACAAGGTGAAAATCTGTTACTTTAGGGTTCACCTGAATATGCTGAGCAGCTTTCTATTATCTTTCAGTTGATAAACACACCAGGTCAGTAGAGGAGAACTAAAACTCAAGGTACAGAGGAAAAGAAGAACAAAGCCTTTTTTTGCTCCAAGTGAAAAACCAAACCAGCAGGTGCTGAAAAGTACTGAACATCAGCTCAGCAAAATAGCAAAAAAAAAAATACCCCCCACCATTCCATGGAGATGCAGAAACGTGTGATGGCAACACATCTTCCTTGCACAAAAACACACCGTTAAAATCAAAACACAAGCAAGAAAGCCAATGCACACATTAGATTTTGAGCTTACCTGTGTCCAGCCCCCAGCAAACCACTCCACTTTACCAGCACAGGGTCCATTACTGCAGGGGGATGTCTCAGAGGGTCTGTTATTGCCACAGCCTTCCAGAGGCAAGCTGCTGACATGGTTTGTCATGCACACCACGGAACGCGTTCGGACGCCGTCGCCGCACTCTGCCGAGCACTGGGGACCAAAGCACAGAGTGTGTCCAGAACAGCCCACCCTCCACACATGAGCAGTGAATGGATTTCTCTAAAAGCTGATTGTTGGCATTGGTTTCAGTTTCATATCTCTCCATACACGACTGTGGCAGTGAAATAATGCACAGTGCATCCAACTACAACAGCACAATAAACTACACCATCACAATAAACTACAACAGCACAGTAAACTACAACAGGCAAGGTATTTTTGAGAGGAGGTTTCAAAAGTTTTTTTGTTCAGGCAAACACTCAGCCAATTACTGGAACTACCACTAATTATAGCACAACCTGTTTCAGTGGTAAGTTTTAATCACTTTCAGCAGAAGAGGTGGCCACAGAAGAATCTGGATAATCAGCATGGCTTCCCAGTAACTAACACCCACCATTCTCAACTTTTTCCTGCTAAGTTCTGAAAGCTGTAATAAATAGAGACATGCAGACTCTTAGGGCACATATTTGGAGGTAGTATGTATGTCATCACACATGACAAATACCATTGATGCCCAAAGTTTGGTCATTAATCTGCTTCAGTGGGAACACCTCCAATATGCCACTATTCTGGGCAGCAACAAACCATTGACATTTAAAACCCAGAAACATGCCAGGGCACTAACCAGTTCTTGTGATGGACTGGTTTCCTGTTGCTTAATTATTTCATAATCTTCCTTTCTTTCTTTTTCTTTTAAAATGGTATTTCATGTCTATACTGTTAAAGAAAAACCCATGTGCAGCTCACTGGAAGATTTGTATGCAACTGAATGTAAACAATTACAATTTCATTAAACGTGCAAAGATAACCACAAATATGAGATAAAAATATGGATATGATTTGTTTGTTGGGTATTTTTTTAAACAAATAAAACACAATTTTGGAGCTAACTAGAAATCCAGAATTTAAAAAGAAGCCTGTACTTGACAGTTACAGGAAAAAATTGTCAAACTTTGGACTGGTTTCTTCCCTCCCCTGCAACATTAAATAATTAAGCTTCTCTTAAATAATGCCTGTAAGTAACAATGAAACTATTTTTGGTGGTGGTGCACAACTAAATTCTTCCCTTTCACAGAGAAACCAGGTTTGATGGAGGAGGGCTTTTCAAAAAGTAAATTGGCAATATCTTGAGAAGACAAGAATGATGTAAATTGCACTGGTAGTGAACATTTTCCTTTGTCTGTAAACTGAAACTGAACTAACCCCACTACAAACAGGCTGTGCCTAGGTCAGCTGTTTAACTGAGCCCCACCAAATGGCTCCAAACCCACTGCACAAAAATAAATGCTGTGGCTGTTTGCATTTTCTCCTGTCTGCTCAATTACACTGTGCTGAGACAACTACGTAAATACTCTGCAAATACTTTCCTTGCTCCTAGTCAATTTTCATTTCACAATCTAATTTGCTTTTCTGCTTTGCACACCAGAACTGGGAACTAGTTTAGTCTATAAAGTCATCCAGAAAGGCTCCATATTCTTTTGTTGTAAATGATTATGCGTGGACTAGGCTTAGTATCAAATAACAAAGGAAATTCCAAATGGAAGGTATAGGGCTGTCCCACCCTCTGCTGCAAGATTTACCACAGATTGACTACCCTCAGAGGATTTACAAAGCAAACTTCAACCTGAACGTTTCTGCATTAAGTATTTAGCTTTTTTTTATTATTATTCTTTTCAGTAAAACTCTTGCATGTGAAAGCCATGATTTCCAAAGCCAAAGGCAAGGAGTGAGGAGTGTTTAGATAATGAATCCTCTCCCACTGCTTTTCACAACTGACACACCCTCTGCTTTCAGTTCTGTGCCACTGATTTGTTGCCCTGATACATAGGAACTGCCACAACCTCACACCCTATGACATGAGGAACTTTCACAAGCTGCAGCCTCTCTGTTCTGGTCCTATTATTGAAGAGATTTTGTTTCACTGCCTTGTTTTAATTGGCAGAAATACCCCAGAAACAGTCTGTGGAACACCCTCCCTAGTTTTTAAAGAGTCTGCCATTTCTCCTCTCCTGAGTTCAGTTTCAGAAGCTTTCCATTCCCATTAAAAACTAAAAATACCCTCCCTCTCCTAAGGCAGCATTCTGACAGTTGTCAGAAAACAACTCTAAAAGCAGTCCAGGAAAACAAGGTCAGTTCCTGCAAACTTGGAAAGCTGCAAGTGGGAGCCTGAACCTTTCTCCCAGGCA
Source organism: Ceyx cyanopectus (assembly GCA_013401355.1). Taxonomy (NCBI): domain Eukaryota; kingdom Metazoa; phylum Chordata; class Aves; order Coraciiformes; family Alcedinidae; genus Ceyx; species Ceyx cyanopectus. Next base: position 21,838 of record VYZU01036928.1, read on the forward strand.
CAGAGCAGGGCAGAGCCAGTGCCAGTTCCCTCCCAGTGCTGGGTCAGCCCCTCTCCTCCATCCCAAACTGGGCTCCAGGCCATGAGACACTCATCAGAATGTGGAGTCCCCTCAGCCAGGCACCACTGCTGGCCCCAGCTTCTGTCCTACAGAACCACCACTTGAGCTGCAGTGAACCATCCCTGGTTGTGCAGCATCTCCAGCTGCTTCAGCATCTTCGTTATTCCCTGCAATAAAGCTTTTAATGAGTCATCCTCCTGAGGTTACACTACTGCAGGAAAATATCAATGCAGCTCTGTGTTTGAGATTCATTTATGGAGCTCTTGAGCCTATTCTGAGAAAACCCCTTTCAGAGGGGATTTTAGAAGGCTTATGTAACCTTTGCTTTCCAATAATAAACTAAGAATTGTATTCCAGAAGCTCACTTCTGCCACAGTTCCAGCACTGGGGGCAGATTTTCAAAGGACATAAAACTGTTGAGAGCAGCCTTGATTTCTCAAATAATGAAACAAGGGGGGGTGTGTGTCAGAAATATCCTTACGTATTGCCAAACACATCCTGATGTGCACCTATGCACACAGTAAGTGCCAGAGCAGTAGCCAACCTGTCCCTCCACTGAGCCTCACAAATCCACGATAATAAGAGTTTTGAAATATGATCTTAGGAGTTTTTGGAGACTTCAGCTGGATCACAACTGCTTCTGCTGTTACTTTCTCTATATGTACTTGGGACTTGCAGATTACTAATGCCCTGGGAAGTAATGTTAGCAACAGGCTCCACTGCTTGGCTCAGACCATAAATGTCATTTGCCTTAAGGTGGAAGGACTTCTCAAGGCCTGGGTGCACCAATGGCCTTGTGGCCCTGACCAGACTCTCCTGGGGCCTCCACCTCTGCCCACAGGCCCAGGGATCTGTGTGCCCTCAGCCCTGCTCCATCTGTCCCTGCCATGGCCTCACTGAGCCCTCACCCCTGAACGCCTTTCCCAGCTTCACCTTGGCCCTGCCTCATTATCATGGACCTGCCCCAGGAGCCATGGGCTGGGTTCAGCCTCACTGATTGTCACTGGACCTGGTGTGTGGACTGATTTCCCAGTCTGACCTTGGAGACCTGCCTCATGACCATGATCTTGCCTGATAATCTCATTTTTCCCTACCTGCCACCTACGAGCCCACCCTGCTGAGCTAACTGGGATACTGCTATGGGCTGGGCTTAGCAGGCAAGGGCCCTCCCTGCCATGCAGACATCTACATGCTGATTTTAACCTAAAGCAGCTGAATTGTGGCAAAGAGTGATCAAGTCTAGAGAAGAAAACAGAGTAAGTCTATAAAGGTCTCCTTCAAAATTCTCCAGGCTGTATACTTCATTGCAAATAATGCATTGAGTTACATATTTATACATACAGAATTAAGAACTTCTATTTCCATATGATTCCCAATGAAAATCAACAGAAAAGGCTATTATTTAAAACAAACAGTGATAATCCAAAATAATAGAATTCCAAAATAAGCTCCATGGTGGTGTCTTTTCCATTTTTTTTTTTCCTCCACAGGAGCCAGGAGATTTTATGTAAGCTATTCAGATTTCAATAAAACCAGTAAACAAAGACTGCAAGTGCCAATATTCATTGATGGTTTCACATTTGAATGGTCAACAAACTCAGTTGTACCTATTAAGTAAAGCTTTAGAACTGTGAGGACTGCAGAAGGGGTTTTTACAAAGCACACCACAGCTCTCTAAGGGAAAATATTACAGGAGTGTCGCTGTTACTCCTTTCATGAAGAGGGAAATCCAGAGTCATGCATCCAGAAATCATGCATTTGATTTGTTTTGATTTTGTTCCCCGAGGTGCAGCATTTTTTTCTTGCTTCCCTAGATTTTATTTTGGCCTCAGAATCTCATTAACATCTAAGAACTGTTTGTATTTTGGCTTCTTTTCTAAGGACGCTCTAAACATAAAATGAAAACAAATGAACAGAGGAGATGGCAACGAGGAATAAACAAAAATGCAAGAGGGGAATGCTCCAGTTAGCTGGAGGGAAACACTGGTGAGTCTCCCTTTGCTGTAAATCAGGAGAATGCAGTTTCCCTGCTTCTGACCCACAGGAGGAGTAACCCTGCCAGCAATTAGAGCTGTCAAAGAATCAGTCATGTGAAATGTTTGCAAGAATCTCTTCTGCTCCCATCAATCCAATTTTGTGGCTAAGTTCAGTAGGGTTCACCAGCTTTACTCTGCTGATTAATGGATGCAGTTTGGTGGAACTCTGCTGTTTCAACCCAGTAAGACATCTTAAGAGAATTCTGAGACAGGAAACCATCTTTCTACACATAAAAATACCACAAAGGTTTGTCCAGACTCACTGTCATCAAAAGGGGTTAAAGATCATGTAGAAGACAAAGCCCTGAAATGTAAGTTTATTCTCTTATTTATACTCAACATAGAGCAATAAATGTGAAGACAGACACATACAAAGATGAGTCTCACTTTGCTGCTAGAGACTTGCAACCTGTAATCTTTCCCACTAAAACAAGCAAAAAAGATTGTGGCTGCAGAATATCAGAATATGGTGTTTAGAGCTATTTCAGATACAGGTAACAGAGCATACACTTTCCAGAAAATAATATTGGATAATATGGATTGAATAATGGAAGGATGAATTGTTGTTCCACATGTTGCAGCAGACTGCACACAGCAGACATGCAACTCCTAAGTTTTACAGGTAAAAATGTGTGTGTAACATACATAAAATGGATTTTGATACCTGTTTATCAAATAACTCCTATCAAGAACTCTGTTACAGTTCCAGGAACATAGAGTTTGTTTTAAATACTTCTGAGTTGCCCATATAAAGAATCAGTCTCTGCAGGGAACATTTAGGGAAATTTAATGGTATTCTCTTCCAATTCAGAACCACAGAACTACTAATGTAAATGAAGGCAATTAGCTTTATTTTGCATCAATTAAAACTTAAGTAAAGTAAGAAATCCCCAGATCTTTCCACCAATCCTAAATTAGATCTGTCCTTTTCTTAAAACTCAGATGTGATTTTTCAGCCCGTTCTCTCCCTTCCTGCCTGTGTTCAAAACGCCCTTGTCAAATTCTGCACAAATATACATCATAGTTACCAAAACCTGAAATTTAACATCTCTTGGCAGCAAAGACAATTGTTTTTATGTTACTGTGCTACTCCTAGCAGCTCTGCTGATCAGCCAAGGCTGTAGGGTATTGCCCCACACATCACACAAATCTGGACATTTAGGTTTGAGAAATGCCTCTCTGGAAGATAAAATCAGTGCCTAACCCATCTCCACAGGCTCTGGAAATCTCTGCTTGTTGCACGTGCACCAGAACACATGAAGTGTTTCCAAAGTGGGTTCAGAAAAGTACAGGCCAGGCCTTCCCTTATGACTGTAACTAGGTTTGAACTCAAGCATTTCAAAGCTCCAATGGTCTCAGAAGTTGTGATAAGTTCTTTTACCTCTCATGTCTAGCCACGGCTGAAATGTCAAAAAACAATGGGAAAGACTGTTCTGTGGTATTTCCAGCTGGGACCTGAAGTAGGCATGTAATAAATCTCACAAAGAAAGTCTGTTCTTGTGAGATTTCCACCACAGTTCTGCAGACTCCAGAGGTCTGAACAAGCTTTCTTTAAGCAGTTGAACTTTTGGCTGCTTCTCTGAACCATTTGTGGCTGCCCATCGCTGATCTCTGCTCACTGCTGAAGTGTGGCTTGGCTCAAAGCTCTTCTCAAAGCAGTTTGGGGAAACCACACTTGCAAAGTCCATACACCTGGGAATGCCCATTTCCATTTTATGACAGAATTCTCCTCTTGTCTTTCAATAGAAACACAAAGAAAGAGGGAGTTCTAATCCTAAAAAACATCCTTTGGAAGGCTCAGTGAGAAAGCTGATGGCCACAGGCCTGACTTTGCAAAGCTACTGCCTGCTTCTGTGTCCCACTGCCTTGCACTGGAATCTCTGCCACTAAATGTTTCTGAACATTCATAAGCTATGTGAGAACCTTAGAAGATTCTGCACATTCTAACCCACACCTGGCAGAAGTGATGGTGAATAATGCCAACTACAGTAGCAAGCATTTGGAATAAATTAATTTGTACACATATATAAGCTGAGAAGGTAACAAATCCACTCTTTACTCTAACCCTAAAATGTTTGAGGGAAGAAAAACTGCACCATTTTCTCTATTACCTGCTTCACTTTTATGTCTCAACACCCACACTAACATTCTTCAGCTGCAAAAACAACTTTCACTCTGTTGAGCACAAAATACCAGTGCAGTATAGAGATGAAAACACTGATGCTGGTGTAGCCACTGAAATGTGTGTGCTTTATGTGGTGGAATTGCACTGATAGGAGCTGGGCCAGCTTTTTCTCTCTCACTTGTAAAAAAATCACTGTCATTTCCCCTACATTTGCACTAATATCTATAATTTAACTGGTAAATCTCTGTCCATGAGGACAGACCCCAAGAGGGTGCACTGAGTGAACAACAACTGGAAAAAAAAAGTTCAAATGACAACAACATGTATTTGTTACTGTATATACACAAATTTTTTAAGTTGTGAAATCTATTTGAGTGGTCTGGAGGCTGAAAATTGTGCAGGACTTGAACAAGAGTCTGATCAGTCTTTTTAAAATGATGTGATATACCAGGTACCTGACTTATTTGTGAAGTTCCTCCTCCTTCTCTGCATCTAAAATGTGGAAAAACCTTACAAGTGTCCAAACTAATGAGCCAGACTCTCCTAATTTTCAGGGATACTACCCCAAAATGATCTAAAAAATTAATCTGTGAAATTTTGAATGTGATCTTAGAGCTTCAAGGATAAATGTTAGTATATGCCTGCCAGAAGAACAGGAAAGAAAGGGAAATACAATCACGATTTAACAGAGTGAAGGATCAATTTGTCTGCAGATGAAATTGATATGCAGCATCCCCAAGGGGGACCACATTTGTAAGGCTTTTAATGAAAGCATATTAAAATCACTACTGAACAACAGCTCTGAGCCCACTCATGAAACAAGGTAATCACCACTGCTTTTATTGCTTTCATTAGGAGAATATGACTCACTGGAATAAAAAAAAATACATCCATGCTCACAAAGTAAAAAAGCCTGAATCAACCATGTCTGAGTTTATGAAGTTGTTCCCCTCTTTTCACAGCTATAGGATAATTGTTTTATGGCTTGAACTTAAACCCAGACATCAGGTCTCAAAACTCCATGCCTTAAAAAAACAGCAGGGAAACTTTTAGAGTCTGAATATTGAGACTCAAGGGCTAAGCAAGGCAGAATAATAAATCTCAGCACACTTAATATTTTGGGAAGTTCAGACACAGAGCCAATTCTAAATCCAGATGTTTGGCCATGTACCCACATCTTTGCCCTTTCTATGCATTCTTTTATCTAACACAAACTCAAGATGCCCTTGGGATCTTTATTTTTTGTTTGGTCCTGCCTGTTTAACAGATCAAGGATAAATATGAGAAGTAAGATCATTCCTTTTATGGCTTTTATATTTTTTAAATTTGGATGCACCTAAGTGTTTTGAGAAGATTTGGGAGCACTGAGAAGCCTTACCCTGTCACTCCACTCCGTGAGGAACCAGCTCTTGGCACAGGGACCCATGTCACAGTTCTCAATGTCATTTGGCCGTAGCTTCATGTTGCATTCCTCATCATCAACAACATCTCCAAGGTTGCTGACACATTTCACATCTCGGGTCCTCTGCCCCACTCCACAAGGCACTGAACACTGGAACAAAAGGAAGGTTGCATCAGGACTCCATGCAAGAATTGCAGGGGTTTAGAAGGGAGCTGGAGAACTACTCTAGACTGCTACAAACACGGCACAGAAAGCTTGTGTACTTCTGTAGCACACATCTCACAGATTCACAGATATTAGGGGTTGGAAGGGAGCTAGAAGATCATCTAGTCCAACCCCCCTGCCTGAGCAGGATCACCTAGACCAAGTCACCCAGGAACAGATCCAGGCGGGTCTTAAGTGTCTCCAGAGATGGAGACTCCAAAACCTCCCTGGGCAGCCCCTTCCAGAGCTCTGGCACCCTCACTAAGAAAAAGTTCTACCTTGTGTTGACTATTTAATTGTTCTTTTCCAGCTTCTCTCTTGTTCCAAACAGTAAACTAATGGTCATGCTCGAGCAGGGTTTTCTTGAGCTGAGCTTTGCACATTTCCTTACCCTCTCACATTCCACTGCTGCCTTTAAAGAAAAACTCATTTCCTGTTCCGTTCGCGACACTCGCAAGGAAAACTCTCCCTCTTTTCCGAGGTTTGCTGCCCCACACAAACCAGTTCCACTTACTGAGGTCCACTCTGTCCTGATCTGCCACTCACTGCAGATCTTCAGCTGGCAGGTGCTGGTGGTGTCTGGCTTGTCCAGGTGCTGGCAGCGGTACTGCTGCACCGTCAGCGTGCGGTTGGCGTACATCTGCCGGCACAGGATCTGCCGGTGCTGCATGCCCAGCCCGCACGTCTTGCTGCACTCGGACCACTCCCCGATGTCCCAGCTGCAGACAAACAACACACACACACAAAAAGGAGGATGGATTTGCTTTGTAAAGATTGCCACTGATCCTAAAAGAAGTGGAGTGACAGGATTCTGATGCTGATACAGAACTCCGTCAAGCAACAAGCTGCTGCAGGATGACTTCATCTTGAAGACATGATTTGTAACCTCCCCCATGGTTGGTAATAAACACAACTCAGGGCTTCAAGAACTGTGACAAACATTAATGAAGCCACTACTAGTGGTTTGGGTTTTTTTAGAGTCTATAATGTGTATATATATATATATATATATGTATGTCTATAATGTATATAATATATATCCTGTTCTCCAGGACCTTTCAAAAATGATGGAGAGTGGCCTGGCAATAACCTCTGCCATCTCCCTCAGCACTCGTGGGTGTATCCCATCAGGGCCCATAGACTTGTGGATGTCCAGTTTGCTCAACTGGTCTCTAACCCAAGCCTCATCAAGAACTTCCTCCCTCCAGACTTCATCTGTGGTCTTTGAGACCTGGCACTCCTGGTTGCTGGACTTAGTAGTAAAGACCAAGGCACCATTAGAAACTTTGTGGGACAGGGACTGGACACTTGCTGCTCAGAAGAGAAGAATGTAACCATAAGGGAGATGGAAAATACAGCTGCTGTCCCAGAATAAAGCTAATATAGTAGCAATTGGGTTTATCCCTTTGTATTCTTGGTTACACGCTGGATGACCTGAGTTTAAAAAAAATAAAAAAAAATAAAAAGTTCTTCAGCCCATGTCAGTCACAGTCTTCTGATGGCAAGTGTCTTTTCAGAAGAAAATCACACCTAGCTGATTCTATTAGTGTGCTGGAAATGAATTCTAGGCAAGAGAGGTGATGTTTATGAGGATGATGTTGTGAGCAGTGTAGATAAGACATGAGGCAATGAGTAGGTGGGTGCTCCAGCACTCTGCTCCAAGGTGCAGTGATGTAACTGAATTGTAACTGTACTCTTTGGACAGAAGTATGCAGAAACCTGTCACTTGAAAAGCATGTACCTGTAGAGACACCATGTGCAGTGTGCAGGCCTGACCAACCATGCACATTTGAAGACAGTACCACACTCACTTGCTGCCAAATTCTGTCTTCTCTCAATGCTATTACTCCACATGAAGGGGAAGAAGGCCACCCACAACTAGTGAAAAAGCATCCACTGCACCTTCTCACAGGAGTGTGCAGTGCTCAGAAGTTCAAACCAGTTTCCTACTTAGAATATCATGTGCAAATTGTGACATTGGCTTAATTCACTTGACTTAAATGTTGGTATCTTACAAAGCTGGACATGGAAAGAGGTTGCAGGCCTCCTCTTCTGGAATGGGTTTGGTGCTGCTGTCACAGTGACTCTCTGACACCTCCTCGTGAGTGATTCTGTTGACACAGTGGAAAACTGGGTACTGTGACCCTGAAATGAAGAAGAAAATTAGGCAGTGCAATGCAAAAGACTCTGCAGTCATAACAGTAGCATCCAACACTTATGTAGAAAGGAAAAGTAAAACAATGGGAAATACAGACTCAGATTTTATCCCAAATTTCCAAATGTGAGAGCTGAATGCTATACTATTTACACTGAAGTGTTAAGTCCTTAGTATATAGAAGGTACAGCACAGCATTGTAAGAAAGGCTGAGAAAACAGACACTGCAGGAGATTTTTATAGTGCAGAGTCTAAACATCAAGTATTCAAGCAATTGTTTTAAAAAAGGAGCCAGGTAGTGACATCAGAGGCTGGATGGGAGGAGAATGTCCTTACTTTGAGTTACATGGTGAGTAAACACTTGAGAACATTATCCACTTGTTTTTTTGAATATATTTGTATCATCAAGCTTACAGATTAAACACTGCTGCAGACCACAGACTCATTAAAAATTACTACTCTCCACATTTCATATCAGTCTTTAAATAATTTCCATCACACAGCAGAAACATAAAACTCTGTTTTCATTGCTGCTGCAAATTGGCTAACAAAACGATGACCAAGAGTAAAGTGCTAACCTGCCTGTTTGCATTTGGTAAGTGAACAGTTGGAGTCAGTTAACAAGTCTCCTGACACAGGTGATCACGAAGCCAAGCAGAAAGGTGCTCTGCTAGAGCTGATAGGTAAAAACAAGAAACAACAAGTCAGGGCTGTGAAAATCATGGGTAGCTTTGGCTTCAGTAACCACCTAAAGGTAGGAGTTCAGGATTCTAAGAGGAGGGGGCAGAGCAAAAAGCAGGACCACAGCTCTGAAATTCAGAAGAGCAGAACAAAAATTTCCTCAGAGATCTACTTGGAAAATCCAATGGGATAAAGGTCTGTGGAGAGGAAGGGTCCTGGAGGGTTGTTAATAGTCCAAGGCCACCCCATGCAAGCACAAGACAGGTCCATTTCAAATCAAGGAAAGGTATCATGAGGCCTGCATGAATAAGCAAAGATCTCCTAAGTAAACTACTAACAAGACATCCAAGATAAGCACAGGAGGTGTAAGCAGGGGCAGGCAGTCCCAGAGGAGGACAGGAATGCTGTCTGGGTGTGCAGGAATGGGGGTAGGAGAGGCAAGGCCCACCCAGAGTTGAATCTGGCCAGGGATGCTGAAGGCAACTTTACAACTGCATCAAGAGCAAAAGGAAGAGTAGGAATTGTCTTCTTTTTTCCTTTTAGAAAGTAGTGCAAGAGTCTGCTGGTTCTCTCTGTCATGTCTCAGCAACCCTTCCTCTCAGGGTGGCAATGGGAGCAGTTTGGTGACAAGAGAAACAGGGTTGGCCCAAGCAAAGTTCTCGTGTTACCACCCCCAGCTGCCAGTTCACTCACCTGCAGCCAGACCCACTGGCTTCAAAAATCTGTTATTTTAGTTGGTTTAGGCTATCCTACAACAATTAACTCCAAATAACAGATTGTTTACTGGCATTGAAGCCTTATTAGTGCAGATACTCAATTATGCAGAGAAAGTAACCACAAATGGGAAAATTAAATGAACTGAAAGAGAAACATTTTGGTCAGGTCAGATCCAACTTTCTTCCACAGAGTGAAGCAAGCAGAGGGGGAATGCTACTCAACCAGACTACACTTCTTCCCACCAACATCTTCTGCAATGCTTTCCTCCTCAGATGTCATATTTGTCATTTTGTCTTTGCAATGCATGGATGATGTGTGATTGTCTGGAATAAGGCTGTATTTTTTAAGCAAAACTATACTGACTGACCCTGCTATTAACAATAGACTTCAGAATTTGGGGAGGGAGGGATGGTGTGCTCCTTACTTCCCTGACAAGATGCTCTAACAGTTTCCAAACACTCCAAATTCTAGCAGAGATGTCTGCTCAGTCATCTTAAATGGAATCTGGCACAACAGCTGATGGCCATTTTCATGGGAATCATTTTCACTTACAAAAAAAAAAAGAGTATTTTTTTTCAAAGCTAAATTTTTAGTGAAATGTGCTTTGAAATATCACAGCTTTTCACTAAACCTCTTAATTTATCCTCCCTTTTTCTTTAGGTAGCACCAAAATATTTTTTTCTTTCTTTTGTTTATCTTCCAACTTTAAGTTTACTGCCTCATTTAGCTCTTCTAGGTTCATTTTGAAAAGAAAAAAAAAAGACATTAGAAACCATGTATCATCTACATTTTTGCATCAAGAAATAAATTAGCAGAAAAAAGGAAAACATGAGGATAAAAAAAAATAGTATAGTGTCCTATACCGAATCATACAAAATGAAAAGAAAGCCTTAAATAGTACAAGATTTATTTCTGATTTTTTTCTCTTCATATTTATCAGTCTATATAACCCAGTTTGACTTGAAACAGCAGCACCAGATATTCACCAAGGCTTCTTGCACCAAGCTCCCAAGGAATGTTCATACAGTCTCAGCAGTGCCAGGATCCTGCTCTCAAGGTCCAGTTTATTTAGAATTTAGCTTGATGAGAACACACACATACTCTCCAGATAATGGGAAAAGACAGACTCATTTTTGACACTTCTCTCATTCAATTCCATGGAGTAAATTTAAGCTGTATAGAATGCTGAAAGATATCCTTTGACTTCTGTTTTTTGCTACCATAATTTGGATTATGGGATTACTAACCCCACTGCCAACAACCACTGTACTCTAGAAATGGCAAAAAGTGTGTTCCACTGGGTCCAGAGGAAATACAACCAAGAATTCTGTGGTATAAAGGAACCAAGAATTCTCTGATGTATGTGCATGCAACTGCATCATAAATCACCTGATTCAGGTAGTAAAAATTACCATGTATATGATAATCCAGACACTAATCAGGTGGCACCCACTGATTGCTGCTAAATTCAGGTGTAATTAAAGATTCTGCCCATATGATTTGTATTAAGGACTCACAGTGGATTTAAATAGCAACCAAAGTCATTCTGGTTTACATTCCCTCCTTTTCTCCACAAAAAGGCTGCTTCCAAAAACAGTTTTATCAATACACTGGGAAGCAGTATTGACTGGTATCAATTTTGTGGGAATTCTTAGCTCTAATATATATGCTCTGGCCTTGGACCAAATTTGCAGTGCTCTCTGAAACTAATTAGGAAGCAAATGTTCAATGTGTAAGAACTGGTGACATTCTTCTGAGTTCTCTCACTGGAACATCTTTAATTCAAACCTGCCATTTTTTAGGTCTAGTTATGTGTGTATATGTATAATACAAAAGAATTCACTGTTACTATCACAAAAACATATTCTTCCAAATAATTGCCTGTGCTATGCATTACTGAATCTGTGGTCACTGTGAATGTCTCATGGCAAAGATTAATCTGGCAAGCTCAAAGTAGTGTGTTCATCACATCCCAGCAGCTCAGAAACTTTTCTGTCCCTTTTCCCTCCCTCTTTTCTCCTCTGAAAACTGAAGTCGTGTTATTGCTGTTCCAGCAACATCCAAGGAGGCAAAGGTATGGTTAATGGAACCATAGAATCCCTGTGAAACCTTCTGTAAAGATCAGAAGACTGTTGACAAAGACACAAAAAGCACTGAGCGTGTTTGGGACAGAGCTGGAGAAGCTTTGGAAGGATAAAGAATGCCAAAGAATGCTGAGGAAAGCAGCTCAAGGGTGTGAGAGAGAGCAGCTTGCCATAAAATCCTGAAATATTTCCTTTCTGAGGTAGATGCCACATATTCCCTTTTAGTTTACACACTCTAGATTCCATACTTTAAATGTTGTTGTTTCTCCTGATTTAATGGTAAGCACACAGAACAGCACCCATGTGTTTTCTGCTTGTAAGAGACAACACTGTGCAGACAGAAGGTGCTGAGCAGTCAGAGTGCTGCTCCCCTCCCTGCTGGCACCCTCCTGTGTGGCACAGAGCACTCACCTTTCCCACACGTTGTGGAGCACTCAGTTTTCCCAACCTGCTTCCAGTTGTGCTCTCTGTTGTGTCTTGGTGGCTGCACAGCAGGCACCTGGTTTTCTGGCTGATGAGGAGGAAATCTTCCTGGCTGTATAACTGGGAAAGTTCCAACAGACTGTCCAGTGAGAGTGTCCATCTCTCTGTGCAAATCCTCAGCCTCTGGGTCTGTACTTTCTGGCACTCCTAGCTGACCATTCAAAGGTTCCCCTGATGATGGACAGTAAAAGAGAAGTAACACCATGAGCCTTACTTGTGAGTAGCAGTCTATGCTTTCATGCACTAATAAGCAGAACTGGAGCATCCCTGAGGTTGCAAGCAGCTTTAATCAGATCTGCAGAGACCTCCTGACAGTGTCCTGCAGACACCAGGTTGTTTTAAACAAAGATAACCAAGCCTCAACCAGCAGATACAGTAAAGATGGAAGACCCTGCAAACACACTGTAGAGTTAATGCACCCAGAGGCAAAACTGCCCCAGCTTTTTCTTTTCCTGTACCAAGCTGGGTGTTTTGTGACTCCCTGAGCTGCTCCTCATTACAAACTGCAAACAAACTCACCAGTGCAAGTCATGAACATTAAAAGTAGGACCAAAGTTGCCTGCACATTTTCTATGGTCCTTCAGAAGTTCATGCCAGTGCACACAGCACATAACCACAGCTCTGTCAGGACCATAAGCTGTCCAGATTCTACCTTGGCAGGGCACAAGTCTTGTGTTTGATCCTCTCCAGTGGGGAGAGGAAATAGAAACTGTGAAGGCTTGTTTTAAATTATCTCAAAGTCTGATGAAAAAAAAGTCATGTTCTATTTAATTTCTGAGACATGGTCACAACACTCCAGCTCATGCGAAGTTATGGTTAACACTTTGAAAACAAAATTGCTACTGAAAGTAGAATTATGTGACCAGATTCTCTGCTACAGTATAAATAATCCCTGCCAGAATTAATTTACTAAAGTTACCAAATCTATGCAGGCTTCTCTATTGACATGCAGGTGAAAGTCTGGACCTCTCCCACATCAATGGCAGCATTTACATTTGAATTTAAGAGTGTGAATGTCTCCTGTAGCTTATTGGGTTAACAAAATGTGTTTAGTAAGAGGAAATAGTGGCATTTTACCTGGCCTCCTGTGAGCAAGCAACTGAGGACTAATGACATTGTCTCCTGGAATGATATACTCGTAATGTATACCTGGGTTAGGCTGCTGATGTATCATCTAAAAAGAAAAACAGCCATATATTCACTTCTTCCACTTCCACAAAGCAGAGAAAATTAAACACTATAGACCTCCCCCTAGCAATCTAAGCAGCAGCCACAACAGCCCTGTCAAAGCTTGCTTTAAGACACAGAGGGGGAACCATAAGCTTTTCTCCTTTAAATGGAAGGAAAATGAAGCTGAGTGGTTTCAGAATGCTGCTGCACAAGCTGACATGAGCAGATCTCTGAGAGTCACTCTCTCCTCTGCTGTTCCTGTTGGAGCAGTTAGGTGTAATAAGACCTCAGCAAGACAGGACTTTACAAAGCTTTTGCCAACTGTTAGCAGCACACTGCACAGGCAGCTGACTCGTGTGGACACTGCTGCTGAGAGCCCAGCATCCCCACAGCCAAATGCAGGGCTGCCATCAGCTGCTGGCTCCACTGCTCAGCTGTGATGGCTTCACTACTGCTGCTCCTCACACTGCTCATTTAAAAGTCCTGAACTCTCCATGGGGATTGGTCTGGCAGAAGCCTCAGATTGCTCTTAACTAAGTCCCACCTTTAAAAACCCACAAGCCCAAACCCCAGAGCTTACACTGGCTCGTTGGTTCTGACAAACTAAGGGCTGCAGAACAGTCACGTGGTGGAAATGGCTTTATGACCCAGCAGATCACACTTAGCTTAAAGGTTTCCTTCAACTCATTGCACCAATTAACACTAACTAGGGATTCAGACCTTTGTTTTTCCTTGTGTCAAAATCACTTTGTCCTTGCCAAATGTACCAGCTGCTCCTCTGAACAACATCCCTCAGAGTTCCTTCACTTCTCTGAACCATCAACTGAAGCAATATTTTTTGCAAGGGTTAGTCCTTCCCATGTCACTTTGTTATCCAAAAAACACACCCTCTTTGTGTTTGGTCCTGAGAGAACTGAGCACTCAGACTGCAGTGAAGAACCCCCCACCTTTCAGAACCAACACCCTGCTCTTAAGATGTTTCCAGGACCAACTTTTCAATGGTTCCCATGGTTTCCTCATCACATGTCTCAAAAGAACAGACATGTTATAAGGAATTAGCTGATGAAATCCTTATTAATATGTTGCCACAGCTTTCCATCAGGAAAATAGGTGGAAACATGCAATAGTTTTGCTTTGAGTTAGTGGGTCTTTGTATCAATGTATGCTTTACACTCAGACAAAACTTGGATCTCTTTTTCTCTTGCTAATTGAGAGCTGCAAGAAGACACCTCTGTCTGCATGGCTGGAGACCCCATGTGCAGGGCAGGTGGTGTCACACTGATGACTGTGTCCTGTAATCCACACTATCCACTTTCACCTCTCCAGATATATATATATATCTATATATGGAAATACCTGTTTAATCCATTTCCTGATCCTTTTCTCTCTGGGTCATTATGTATTTAGGCATCACTCAGCTGATGCTAAAAGTTAAGACCAAAGCTCTGCTCAGAGCATTCTGTAACTCCACAACACCCTGGGCATTTTAAAACCCCTGGAGTCTGCACTGCAGAACCTACAGGCCCAACCATTGAATCTTTCAGGCTTTTGCCAGTCTCACACTGCAATAAATCTGAAATTATCCAAGGAGAAGTAATGTTTGCATAATTCCACTGCTTTAGTAAGACATCACACAGCAGATGGGGATTGCCTTTGCCAACATGTAACCTTTCCCAGCTGAGTAATCAGGGTAGTTACTATTTGTTTTGCTATGAAACTACCCAGCAAACTCAGTTTTCCACCCCATATTGCACTTCAGGGTGAAAAAAACAGCAGCTGTATGAAACCACCATAGCAGGAGTTAATCAAGTTGTTCCAATTAATGGATTTTAGCACGTGGGAGTGTATCATCTCAGAATACACCCTCTATCTTTGAGTAAGTTTAATCAATCCAAGTTACATTTTTTATTTTAACATGATGCAGTAAAAACCTGGCCCAGCTGAAGATGGCTTTTTCAATATGATTCCCCATTATAAGCCATAATTTGTCTTCTCTCTTTCTTTCTCAAATGGCTCTTATATCCCAGCACAGGTTTTATATTAAAACTGCCCAGCTTCAAATACCACATTCTGTCGTTCTTTGGACTTCTGCTTCTCTTAAAGAAAAATGAGATGGTATCACTCTGTGAGAGGCCTTGTCTGGTTTAGGCATTTGCTTCAGTTGACTGTAAAATTAAACTATACCAAATTTGCTTGAGCAGGGAAGCATCCAGAGAAAAATCCAGTTCACAAAAAAAACCCCTAGACATTTGTATGCTTGATTTTACTGAACAAATAAATTAGGCTTTACTAGATCAGTAAAATCTGGGTGAAAAAGGCATTATTTATTTAGATTACCTATGATCTGGAGCAAAACAGGAGCAACAGCAAGCAAAAGTGCAGTATCCAAAAGGAACAGAAGAGTAACAGAGAATTGGTACCGACTGCAAGTTTAGTGCTGGGTGGTAACAACGAACTGAACATTTCTCTTTTTCCCCATCAAGAAAAAGAACTGAAACTCAAGAAACTTACATAGACATCGAGGACTTCATTTGTTGGCCCATCAGCTAAGAAGGACTCCCCTGCAGTGCTGGAGATTTCATTAGGGCGTTTGTAGGTGAACATTGTCCCTCCTCCTTCGTACCTCCCGGGGCGGTCGATGGCCCAGTTGCCGTTGATGATGGAGCGGCCGGAGCGGCTCCGCAGCGCTGCACAGCACGGGGACAAAAGCAGAGGGACCTGGGTCAGAGGGAATCTCCTGTCAGCTCCTGAAAGGTGAATTATGCTATGAGGTGTTCTCTGATGCCAGGGAACAGAGCTGTGTGGCTTCTGAAAAGAGCAGATTCACAGATTCACAGATATTAGGGGTTGGAAGGGACCTAGGAGATCATCTAGTCCAACCCCCCTGCCAGAGCAGGGGCACCTAGACCAAGTCACCCAGGAACAGATCCAGGAGGGTCTGGAGTGTCTCCAGAGCAGGAGACTCCACAACCTCCCTGGGCAGCCCCTGCCAGGCTCTGCCACCCTCACTGGGAACAAGTTTTTCCTTCTGTTTCCCCTCAACCTCTTGTGCTCCAACTGACTCCCATTGCTTCTTGTCCTGTCACTGGATGGCACTGAGCAGAGTCTGGCTCCATCCTCCCTACACTGCCCTGAACATATTGACAGACACTGATGAGGAGGTTCCCCCCTCAGTCTCCTCTTCTCCAGGCTAAAGAGCCCCAGCTCTCTCAGCCTCTCCTCAGCAGGGAGATGCTCCAGTCCCCTAATCACCTTAGGAGTTCTATTAGTCGGTAGTTTCTAAGCCAAGCTTGGAAAACTTTGTGCAAACACTTGGTGTTTTGGACCAACACTTGGTGTTTTGTGCAAACACTTGGTGTTTTGGACAAACACTTGATTATGCTGCAAGAAAAGCAAGTAAAAATAAAAATAGCTTGGAAACCTTTCTCAACACAGTCTCATGAATGCACATGGATGCTGAGGGTTTTCCAGAGCATCTGCAGAGCTGTCTGCAATGACAAGGTCTCTGAAAATGCCAGTAGGATCTCTTGAGTAAGGAGAAGTGTCTGCAAACCAGACAGCAGCCAGGGAAGGATAAAATATGGATTAAAGATCCAGTTTTGCAGTCGTGGGCAGGTCACTGACTTCCAGGTGCCTCTATTCCTCCTAGTTCCTACTTTCTTTATCTATGTGACTATAATTTAAAAACATATATATATTATAATTTAAAAATTTAGAAACTCCTTGCCACATAGGTGTGAATAATTTTATGCAATATAACCACTATATATTTTAAAATACAGTAATATCTTAAGGCTAAAACCACATCAAACATTGTTCAAGTACCTGGGAAAGAAATGACTTTTTTCTTAAAGGCTTCACATCATCCCTGCACTAAAGTGACACAGTCACATCTCTAGAGAGGCTAAGGACTCACCAACTTACTCTTTCAAAGTGGGGTAAAAAATAATATGAGAATACATGCCCAATCTTCACATTAAAAATAAAGCAAAGTTGAGTTTGCATCTTTCCCAAGTGGGCACTAAAACCACTGGCAAAATGCATCATACATCCACCTGCTTCCCATTCTCATTTTGTGACACATAGTAGTTGAAAAATATTTTATACAACATCAGTCATGAAAATGGCATCATCATTACTCAGTGCTGGGAGAAAAAAATAGCTTATATACTATTGCATACAGGTGAAATATGAAATCCATTCACACTATCTGCATTTTATTTACACTTATTCCATTTTAATTCAAGTAACTGTGGATTAAACCAAACTGGTTTCACATTGTTTGTTAATATGAAGCACTTCCTTTATCATCTGAGTATTTTTTTCCTATATTGCTGCTAAACAAATAAATGAATTATCACGAGTTTGGAAAAGATAGAGCTGGCTAAGATTAGATAATGGAGCTGTAGAAAGATGGCTGGCTGAGAAATTCAGAGTCCATTGAAACTTTCATTTCAAATCCATCAAAGGACATGTCTGAAAAAGGACCCCCACAAAAAGGGAAAATGTGCCTCTTTCATGGTTTGATCACTCTGCAGCTACCACCTCAACTCTGCCCATCAAGAATTTTTATGGTGCTAAGATTTTTTAGTCAAAGCATGAAAGATTATGAAAAACTTTACTGTTAATTCCTCATGAGGAATTCCTCCTAGAGTCTGCAGCTGATTTTATCTATCTTTCATCCTGGATCAGCTTCTTAACTAAAACTGTGTACTTCACAGTGGCCTTCAGCAATGTTTTGCACTAGATATATGGAATATTTCAGAATATAAACTCTGATCAACACTTCTACTTGGGCTACAATTCTAGGGCAAAATCTCCACAGGTCATATAATAAGACTTGTATTTTGTGTATTGGAAGGGTATTAATTGCTTTTCTACAGATCCATTTACAGATCTACTTTTAAATATGTAAATACTTACAATAACAAATAATATTTAATTAAAAAAATATTATTTATAAATTAAAAAATATTTTTTCAGCTCCTGTCTTCTGTTTAACAATTCCACACAGCCTCCTCTACAACTCAGAAGAAGTCTTTCATTTAACCTTGTTTTTGGTCCAAAATGATTTGACAGTACTTTAAAATACTTAAGATTCCCTGGAAGTGTCCTCTAGTTGTGCCCTTTTCACACATCCAGCACCTGGAACTACATGGGAAAGCTCAGCAAACCAAAACAGAATCCCCACATCCAAACAATGTGACTTTGGTGAAAAATGAAACGTTCCCCTTTGGTGCCAGAACCTTGATACCTTTGGTGTGACTCTGAATAATCCAGATTTGAAAGTGAAGATAAGAATTATTCCAACAAAAACTGTAAAGGAATAGGTTTCCTATGATTCTGCAAACAAGCTACACTAAAAGGATTTAACACAATTAATCTAAACAATGACAGTATATGATAAAAGATTATGAGCTTTCCCTTTATTTTTACCTAGCTATTCTCTGTAATTGTATACCTCAAATATGTTTTATCAAGTACTATTGAAATAATTCTCAAAAAGCTCCTTCCCTCCCTTCCACAGGAATTTCCCTTGAGTTGCAAGGATAAGGGGATATGACTGAATTCCCAATTCCACTGAAGGCAGTGTAAATATTCTGCTGTATTCACCAGTAGGTAATTTCACTGTTGGTCAGGTTTGTCCTGAAAATACTGAAGAGGAAGGAGAGAAGGGCTGCACAAAAGCAGACAGAGTGAAATGGCCAGAAGCTAAAGGACAGAGGAATGGAATAATAATTGTGCTTTTTTTTTTTCTATACAGAAATTCAAAAAGCTTTTTCACATCCTTACTTACACATCCTTCATTTATTTATTTGAAGAGGACAGGACATAACAAAAAAAGTCTCTAAAGTGAAAATCTTTAGGTCTAATAAGGCTTAACAAGAATTCCAGTCTTATGGCAAAGAAAAAGGGCTTGAATTTTGAGCAACATATTTTCTACCACACCTCAGTTAAGTAGGGAAATATTCTTCACTGGTAATAGCTATAAATCCAAGTATTTAGCAATAACACTCAGGGCTAGTAGTCTCCTGAGGGATACATTTCCAATGTAGCATGGGATATTCTAGCTCTGCAGCTCCCAGGAACCTGCAGATCACAGTGTTTGGCTTAGTTACCTAACTGCAGTTAGAATTTGGTGTTGGTATTTCAGGAGTTGATCAGGCTGGCTGCTCATGGCTCTGAACATGATAGCTGGGCATTATTTAGTCCAGCACAGAAACTCAGCACACACTTGGCATGAATCCTGTGGGTGGATAAATGCAATTGAATTATTTTCTAATCCAGACTCTACTTCAGTCAAAAGGGCCAGATTAGTGCAATGCACATATGCAAATAACCCACTCTTTTCTCCAGCTGGCATAAGAAGAGATATTTAGTACCTCCTTGCACTCCTGAAAGTGCCAAAAAATCAAATAGCTGTAAAGCAGCTCAAAGAGCAGGCTGGGATAGCTCTGCAGAAAATCAGCACTGCAGCTCATGGGAATTAAAAGATGAAGTAGAAAGAATTTTTAACTGCTTCTTTTGTTTGCTAAATACTTTTAATTCCTCACAATGAAAAACTGGAATATTCCTAAGTTGTTTTGAATTTCAAGTGAAATTTCTCAAGAATTTTGGGTGCTCTGAGTAAGCTGAATACTGTAACTTGGAACACACAGCTCTGTGAGCTGCAAGGCACTCCTGGGTCCCTTAGCATCCTCCCTACACTCACCCTG
>VYZU01036929.1:0-10966 GCA_013401355.1 Ceyx cyanopectus
AGTTTATTATCTTAGAATATGACTTGAGCTGTAGATTTCATGTAACAGTGTTTGCTGAAGTTGACCTTCAGAGTCTGTGTACAGACACATTACCTAACATGTTAATTACTTGTGTCAAAAAAAAGACTACATACAGAAAAATGCTGTACCAAAGTTAAAGGGCTTATTTGCCTTTGTCTCTCCTGGAAACAGTTTATTGATTTTCACTGTCCTTGATAGAATTCTGTAATTCTTCTGTTGTCATACCAACCCCACACCACAGTTTTTAGTTCCAATTGGGCTTGCTTAGAATTCAGGCATTTAGAGTATCTGTGTCTAAGAGAGACTTGAGAGACTTGGTCTAAGTGATCCTGCTCAGGCAGGGGGGTTGGACTAGATGATCTTCTAGGTCCCTTCCAGCCCCTAATTTCTGTGATTCTGTGATTCTGTGTCCTAAAATGTGGCCACCTATGTAGTCACCAGACAGACCTCTCAAAGGACAGACCTGAGCAGATACTATTTATTTGATCAAAATGTGCATCTTCCACCAGGGTAGCTTAGGTGAGCCCAGCACTATCAGGTGAGAACATTAGTGTAATTCTCCTAAATGCTGTTTGCAACTTGAGTTTATTCAACAGTTATTTCTTGTTACCTCCCCATCCCATCTAGCTTTACAAACACAGTTCTAGAAGCTGTTTTTAGCCAAGAAGTAGACTTTTATAAATGATAATATGGACACTGTCTTTTAACAACCCTTAGCTTTTGACCTAAAGAACTGGAAGACAATACTCTATCGTGTTCAGTGAGTTCACATTCTTTTCTCTTTACAACTGCCTGTGTCTTTTTCTTTCTTCTCTCTCCNTGGCTTTAACTGATCATAACAGTTGTGCATGGCTATTGGAAGTGTCAGTTACTGCAGGATCTCTGTGCTGGGCTGAGTAATAATTCATATTGAGATACATATGTATGTGTTAGTGTGTGCAAGATGTTGATATAACCTCTTACAAACTAGTAAATATGCATTGAGACTATGGGAATGTGTGTAAAGGTAAAGAAAGCTATGGCTAGAACTTCAGCCATCTAGATGCTGGACGGTTAAACTCCATTGTTTCTCTTGATTATTAATGTACTGATGCTGTTTTGTTACTGCCCTAATAAAAGAAACCTTTACAAATACTTTGCTATTGAGAAGTCTATGTGGCAAAGAGGTCCAGGGTGTATCTCTAATAAGAGACAAAGACAAAAGATTTGTCTGCCTTGACCAAAGCAATTTGCTTTTTTAGAGATCATGTCTAAAACCATGTCACCTCAGTCATGGGTTAACTTGGCATGCCTATGTGACTTAATTTTTTTTTTCTCCTTTGGCTACTACTAAAGTTGATGAGCATTTCTGATCTTATTTCTTCCCCATCAGATAATATCTTTGTGTGGTTGTGTAGCCCTGCCTAAGACTGGAGCTACATCTGTTTCTGGGTCAGTAGGGGAATACTTGTTCTTGTTATAGAGACCTTTTTTTTTTTTTAATGTGTTGTTGGGGTTTTTTTCTAGAAACTTTTCAAAATATAACTAGAAAACTTTTCTGCATAAATATGTGACTTTCAGTCCTGTTCATCAGTTTGTTCTTGTGGTGCTAGAGCCCTGCTTTGTTAAAGATCTGTTGCTGCTCCCAAGAGATGAGTAACAAACAGAGTCAGGATGGATTAAGCCACAAGATGTTTGATTTTTCTTGTTTTCCAGGAATTCTTCTGTCCAGTGTTTTCACCTCATGTTAAGCATCAGTAGCACTGCTGTGCTGGGAAATTGTGGTTGTCCCTTGGTGGGGAAATATGTGTATTTGTCTCCTTA
Source organism: Ceyx cyanopectus (assembly GCA_013401355.1). Classification (NCBI taxonomy): domain Eukaryota; kingdom Metazoa; phylum Chordata; class Aves; order Coraciiformes; family Alcedinidae; genus Ceyx; species Ceyx cyanopectus. Next base: position 1,825 of record VYZU01036929.1, read on the forward strand.
GTCACTAGTGTGGCTTCCTCTAACTTTGATAGAAATTCACTATGCTTATTTACTAATACTCTAATTAAAAGCACTATAAATCTCTAATATAACTGTGAAGGAACTTTAAAGGAGTAATTCTTAGTTTGAAAGCTGTGTATGAGGATTTCTCCATGTATTTGCCTTTTGTGCACATGTGTAGAAGTTCTTCAGTCATCTCTGGGCTTTTTTTAAAAGGACATGGGAAGCAGGCTCTATGAGGACCAATTCTTCTCTCTGCCCTCCCCCCACTTTTTTAGGGTCAGGAAGGGCAGCTCTTGGGGAAGGTTCTCCCTTTTATCTTTTAGTTCTGAACCTCTGTGCTTGACTCTCGATTCAGAGGTAGAAAAATTCCAGTTTGTATTAAGGTGAAACCTAAAGTCACCTTTTGTTTAAAAACATTGTTCCAGCCTTAAACAGATTTATATGGGGGCTTTATTTTAATTTCTGTTTCCTTCTGTTGGCTTTTTTTCGTCAAAGAAAAGTGTAAGAGGTGACATATCTACTCCACATAGAGTGGATGCTTGATACTGGGGATTCATTTATCATGAAGACAAAACATAGCAAGATCCTGAGGCTGAAAGTCAGAGAATTTGATCAGGAAAGATGATGACCATTTTAAGAAGCCAAAGTATTTTATTATTGGAATGCATCATTCAGGGAATATGATAGATTTTCCATTAGCGGAAGTCTCTGATCAAAACTGCATCTTTCTAAAAGAAGAACTGCCTCAAGAGCAAGCAACTGAGCCTGATGCAAGAATTATTGAATGAGGGAGTTTTGCCCCACCCCTTTCTTTTTTTTGTTGGTGTGTGTGTGTGTGTTCATTCAGGATGAGTCAGGTATAGGTACCATAATACCACAAATGGTAGTAATTTGATACAGAAGTGGCACTTGGAGAAATTATTAAAATGGAGCCTAAAGCAACTACATCTCATGCTGGTGGTGTCAGAGGACATGTATGATGAGAGTTATAGTTAACTTTGTTATAGGTAACTGTGTGTCTGTGATCTCAGAAATGCCTGTTGAGGCAGGCATGAGCTTTTGTGTCAGCAGGAGACTGGTAAAAAAGATCGCTCCATGAGTCAGAGCTATAAATTCACAGGGCTGATATTATCATGGATTGTCTTTTTCAATTTACACAGAAATTCTTGGGTTCTAGATCCCTTTTTGTCTGAAGGGTTTAACCCTAAGTGTCCAGAGAGGGCTGTAGCTATCAGGTCAATATATGTATTATGTGAGTGTGATATATTCCCTTATTTGATTCTGGGCTGCTGCAGTTTCCAGTGGTCAGAAGCGCATCAGTAGTAGAGAAGATCTGGGTAGTCTAGAAGTTAGGGCACTAAACTGTGCTGGTAAGCAGAGAGTCAGACTTGAGGACTGGTGCTTTGTTTGTTTGTTTGTTTTTGTTCTAGTTGATGCTAGACAAATGAGATTGTAAGATGGTGAAACATACATGCATGGAGCATGGTGCAAACCCTCTGCTGAACCAAGCTGTGCTTTGCCTGTGCTCTTCTGGCCTCTTTTCACTTGCCGATTCCCATGGCCTGATGGGGGGCTGGAGAGTGCTCCTCAGGCCAGGGCCTGGTGAGATAACNATTCAATTTTCCAAACCACATTTAAGCACTATCTTGTCCACAACTTTACACTGTTGGAATCAAAAGACATGTTGTTGGGGTTTTTTTCTAGAAACTTTTCAAAATATAACTAGAAAACTTTTCTGCATAAATATGTGACTTTCAGTCCTGTTCATCAGTTTGTTCTTGTGGTGCTAGAGCCCTGCTTTGTTAAAGATCTGTTGCTGCTCCCAAGAGATGAGTAACAAACAGAGTCAGGATGGATTAAGCCACAAGATGTTTGATTTTTCTTGTTTTCCAGGAATTCTTCTGTCCAGTGTTTTCACCTCATGTTAAGCATCAGTAGCACTGCTGTGCTGGGAAATTGTGGTTGTCCCTTGGTGGGGAAATATGTGTATTTGTCTCCTTAGTCACTAGTGTGGCTTCCTCTAACTTTGATAGAAATTCACTATGCTTATTTACTAATACTCTAATTAAAAGCACTATAAATCTCTAATATAACTGTGAAGGAACTTTAAAGGAGTAATTCTTAGTTTGAAAGCTGTGTATGAGGATTTCTCCATGTATTTGCCTTTTGTGCACATGTGTAGAAGTTCTTCAGTCATCTCTGGGCTTTTTTTAAAAGGACATGGGAAGCAGGCTCTATGAGGACCAATTCTTCTNAACAGGTAGTTAAGTAGTAATCTTGAGTTTTCTTCCTGGTTAATGACTTGCCAAGTTTAAAATGGCAAGAGTTTACTAACTGAGTCAATGAGCTGATATTCACGCTATGGTCAGCCATGGCTACCTGGACATTTGAATGGATTTTTTTACTCTAACATATTGAACAATTCTAAGTCAATAGGAAGACATCAGGTAACTTTGTAAGTTTCCTTACTAAATATTCAATATACTTGAAACTTGATTGTACATTCAATTTCACTTCTTGAAGTGTCCTTATTTTCACTTCATTATAAAATACAGCTTTGCTAGACTGATAGTTTATTATCTTAGAATNTCTCTGCCCTCCCCCCACTTTTTTAGGGTCAGGAAGGGCAGCTCTTGGGGAAGGTTCTCCCTTTTATCTTTTAGTTCTGAACCTCTGTGCTTGACTCTCGATTCAGAGGTAGAAAAATTCCAGTTTGTATTAAGGTGAAACCTAAAGTCACCTTTTGTTTAAAAACATTGTTCCAGCCTTAAACAGATTTATATGGGGGCTTTATTTTAATTTCTGTTTCCTTCTGTTGGCTTTTTTTCGTCAAAGAAAAGTGTAAGAGGTGACATATCTACTCCACATAGAGTGGATGCTTGATACTGGGGATTCATTTATCATGAAGACAAAACATAGCAAGATCCTGAGGCTGAAAGTCAGAGAATTTGATCAGGAAAGATGATGACCATTTTAAGAAGCCAAAGTATTTTATTATTGGAATGCATCATTCAGGGAATATGATAGATTTTCCATTAGCGGAAGTCTCTGATCAAAACTGCATCTTTCTAAAAGAAGAACTGCCTCAAGAGCAAGCAACTGAGCCTGATGCAAGAATTATTGAATGAGGGAGTTTTGCCCCACCCCTTTCTTTTTTTTGTTGGTGTGTGTGTGTGTGTTCATTCAGGATGAGTCAGGTATAGGTACCATAATACCACAAATGGTAGTAATTTGATACAGAAGTGGCACTTGGAGAAATTATTAAAATGGAGCCTAAAGCAACTACATCTCATGCTGGTGGTGTCAGAGGACATGTATGATGAGAGTTATAGTTAACTTTGTTATAGGTAACTGTGTGTCTGTGATCTCAGAAATGCCTGTTGAGGCAGGCATGAGCTTTTGTGTCAGCAGGAGACTGGTAAAAAAGATCGCTCCATGAGTCAGAGCTATAAATTCACAGGGCTGATATTATCATGGATTGTCTTTTTCAATTTACACAGAAATTCTTGGGTTCTAGATCCCTTTTTGTCTGAAGGGTTTAACCCTAAGTGTCCAGAGAGGGCTGTAGCTATCAGGTCAATATATGTATTATGTGAGTGTGATATATTCCCTTATTTGATTCTGGGCTGCTGCAGTTTCCAGTGGTCAGAAGCGCATCAGTAGTAGAGAAGATCTGGGTAGTCTAGAAGTTAGGGCACTAAACTGTGCTGGTAAGCAGAGAGTCAGACTTGAGGACTGGTGCTTTGTTTGTTTGTTTGTTTTTGTTCTAGTTGATGCTAGACAAATGAGATTGTAAGATGGTGAAACATACATGCATGGAGCATGGTGCAAACCCTCTGCTGAACCAAGCTGTGCTTTGCCTGTGCTCTTCTGGCCTCTTTTCACTTGCCGATTCCCATGGCCTGATGGGGGGCTGGAGAGTGCTCCTCAGGCCAGGGCCTGGTGAGATAACAGCTGAAGCTTAGGCATTGGCATCCACACTCAAAAAAAGACTAAGTTGCCTGGATTCCACTAGGTGCATTCACATGGGTACTTTCTATGGGGTAGAATTCTGTAAAGCCTGTTGCAGGATTTCGTCTCGGCACCATCTTCACTGCTGCTTAATTGCAAACACGTTAGAAACTCAGACTCCCCATAAGCTACTGCTGGACAGGAGAGCTCCCTTTGCTGTAAACTAGTCGAATTACATAATTAATTTTGCAGACTTAGTTGTCCTGTGAATCTTTACATACCATTGTAGTCTCTCCATTAAAGCATCTAAATCTTCAGATTTCTTGTCAGTGTCCAGGGTTAATACACCTTCAGGTGCTACAGAGCTCACTATTGTCAGAAATGTGGTGTTATTTGCAGGCAGCCTCATATCTTCCAGACATGAGGACATGCTTTAAGTACATAAATTTCCAGTTGTTTCCCACTCTTTCAGAAATGATCTAGAGGCTTTTTCTCTTCTGGGTAGTAATTCCTTTTCATTCCTAGAGTAATGTAACAGTCACTAATCTCACAGATTTTACTAATCTTGCTTTTTTTCTATATCTGACTTGGCACAAACAATTGGAAATGCAAAAAAAAGTTCTGCAGTGCTCAACCCACTTTTGTCTTTCTGGTCAATCTAGGCTTCAGAGTCCCCTACAGTGTAAGAATTATTATAGGACTTTCCATTAGCCTTATCCTATGATTTTAGCTTTGCCTAACAAATATCTGTGGGTTGGTATTCCAAGCAGTGTTATGCCTCATCTCTTAAGATTCACTTCTACAGCCTCAGTTGTTAAGAGATATCAGAGAAATTACCAGGTGATAATTTTGACTGTAGTAATAGGGTTTTTTTCTCCTACTAAATCGTTCTTTGTGTGAAAGATGGAACTTTTTAACTGTGTTGTGTATTACTTTATTATGAATTCTGTTACTGTAAATGTGGTCACATTATTAACTTTTATTGTTTAATGTCCAGTATTCCTGTTCCTGGTAGGTGGAGCTATTATGCTGTCATTAACTGCTATTGCTACATGATGTGAGAGAAAGGGAAGAGAGAGAGTGAAAAGAATCTGCAAAGGATAATTTTCCTGTGGGAGCTGATAAATTATTTTCCTTCATCACAGTAACAGTTTTTTGAGAGTCTGGAAGAGGCGATTTACTCCTAGATACTTTCTGCAGGGAATGAGCTGTGACATTATCCTGACACCAGTACCAAACAGGGCAGTTCTGCCATTGCCTGTTGTCCAACATGCACATAGAAAGGAAGAAGCAGCTTGAAAGTTGAATTCCTGGAGTTGTAGGAGACTGTGCTACAGTTGTGCAATGAGTCTGTTAGTGTGTTGAGCATTGTAACAAGCCATGGTATCTCCTCGTTATCAGAAATGTTGCATATTGATACTTTCTCCTTTTTACCAACTTCTGTATTCTGTTGCTCTTCAGCAATACTTCAAAAAAAGCCATATGCTTCTGAGCCTAATGCCTGAGTTATTCCACACAGCTCCTTCCAAACAGGAAATGGAAAATACAATTTTTGAAAGGAAATAACTAAAACTTGGAATATTAAGAATTATTTTATTTTTTTTTTAAATAGAATTGGTCTTATTTGGAAGCTTTTCATAGGGTCTTAAAGGGTATTCTGAAGTTTATGTGCAAATTTGGGGAAATCAGTGTGTCCACTGAAAATCTCTCCAATCTTTTCGATGAAAGCTTCTACCCAGTTTCAAGTATTGCTCTGGCAATTTCAGCATTACTTTTGAATATTCTGCAGAGACATGCTACAGGAAGACCTTTTGTTATTTTCTGATTTGTCTTAACTTGCCTTATATCTAGTATTTGCATAGCAGGATTTTTGTAGATGTGAATATTTCAGAAAAGATCTGAAGTGTTTCGAATGATTATAAATCCGTACACTTTATTTTTAATTAAGAAAACCATCTTCAAATTAATTGTTCACAGTGATGTCCAAATGTTTTCAGGATCTTATTTTTTTCCCCCATTTTTTCTCCTTCACCCCCTCCCCTTCTTTCCTTCCTCAAGGTTTCATTACCTCTTCACAATGTCTTTACTTTGTGAAAGTATCAACAAGAGGGGCTAGAAGTGGTAGTCAAGTGATAGGCTATATTTTGTACCAAGTCATGCAATTTAATTTTCAGGTAACACAGAAAAATCAACTCCAAACCCAAAATGCAATGTAAGTTGTCCAAAAGCTGACACTCTAAATACCAGAAAATATTAACATCTATTGTCAAGAAAAAATAAAATGTATGAATCACTCCATCTCTATGACACATTTCAAAACTGCTATACACAGCACAAATTATAGTGTGTTTGATGGTACCAGGGATAATAGTACTTGAGAGTTCCTCTCTGAGCACCCAGCATTACTACTAAAAGGGTTCAATTGTCTTGGCTTACACTAAAGAGCTGCAGGGAAAAAAAAAAAATTAAGGTTCTCTGAGGTCATCTTTGCTAAAAATAAAAGCTGCTACTGATTTATTGTTAATAACTTCAATCAAAGGAAAATAGCTTCATATTTTGTGCATTATTCCTACTGCACAGCAAAATTTAGATGTCAAATATTTGTTTTCTTAGTGCCTTAGAGAATGTTTTCAAAGTGACATGCCCTTTTTCAGCAGCTGTGTCTTACACAATCCTGTATTTTAATCCTTTCTGTCATCAAGTTCCTGATAGGCAAATCAGGAATGCTTCCTACACTCAGCACTTAACATCAGTCCTAAACAGAGGAATCAAATTTATCAGGAAAGGCTAAAATATAAAAATCTTGCCCGTCTGAAAAGCTTCTGTCCTCCTTTAGAAAGGCTCTCGGCTTCGATTTTTCTTCTGTTGCCCTTAGCTGGTGATTTCCTGGGCTTTGATGAGGGGGAGAAAGAGCCTCGATGAGAACTGTAGAAGATGGGGGCCTTTCTCTAAGTGGCCACTTGTAGGCAGCATCTTGTTTTATTTCCAGGGAGAGCAGTGAAACATAAGTATTTTTTCCAGAGCGTTTCTTCATAAAGTGAAAATTAGTTGTAAAGACTTGTGTTGAACACTATTCAAAAGAGAAAAACATGTCTTGAAGAGTTTAAATTATATTAAAAAAAAAAATAAGGAATTTGTTTTGTGTAGCTCAGTCAAACACATCCTTGTTTTGTTGTTTTTTGTTTGTTTTTTTGTTGTTGTTGTTGTTTTGTTGGTTTGTTGTTTTTTTTTTTAGAGGTGGTGACTGTTTAGGGTGGGGGGTTTTTTTTTTAAGTTGAAGGGCCCAGCTGTACTTCACTTTAACTCCAAAGTGATCATTGGCTTTTTATTTAAACTCTGGGAATTTACTTAAACTCAGCCATAGTAGAAGGAAAGCATTGTGATATTATTCATGTAATTATTTGGTTTATTATTCTTGTACAAGGAAGAAATATGATTCTGCTTTTAATGCTGAATTTAACCTGAACTGCAGGGGTGCAGCTCCTGCCTGTGTAATAAAAAGTTTGATAGAAGAATTCCTGGGCATGAAAAAAGCTGAAGAATCTCTGTGATTACTGAGTGTGGAAATGGAGTAGAGAGCAAGAGGAAGAAGATACAGAACATCATAAGGCCTGTTAATTTATAAACCCACCTGAAAAGAAAAGAAATTAATTGTCAACCAGGAGAGAGAACATGGATATTTACACAGATTGCCTGAGATACAGTATGTATCTTTGAGGATGAAAAGGTCATTGTAAGAGCATTTTCTGAACAGGTCCATTTTCTGTGTCTCTGGGGTTAACTACAGTATTAAAATTACAAACAGAAAAGTTCTTTAATTATGTTCTGTTTAGGTTGTCTTCATCATTACAATGTCCCAGTTGCCTCCAGCAGTTCATTAAGGAATGCAAACAGTATGCAACTTGTAGTTTGTTCTTTTGACCCTGCACATATAAAGCAATGAAAAGGATGCCAAGTAGCTGATTCTGTTCAGTTTTGCATTTTCACCAACACGATTGAGCCCCTTAATCCCATCCTTGTTGCCTGGAGAGAATTCTAGGAGTCGAGGGACCTCCAAGTGCCTTTAGAGACAGAATTACAAAGAGCTCAGCTGAGTGTGCAATTACTACAAACAGTTGGGTTTTTTGTTAAACTAGTTAACTTGAAGGCATTTACTGTGGATATGTTTAAAGTAGAATGGAAGACAAAGCATTTTTTATTTTTTTTTTTTNAAAGGGTATTCTGAAGTTTATGTGCAAATTTGGGGAAATCAGTGTGTCCACTGAAAATCTCTCCAATCTTTTCGATGAAAGCTTCTACCCAGTTTCAAGTATTGCTCTGGCAATTTCAGCATTACTTTTGAATATTCTGCAGAGACATGCTACAGGAAGACCTTTTGTTATTTTCTGATTTGTCTTAACTTGCCTTATATCTAGTATTTGCATAGCAGGATTTTTGTAGATGTGAATATTTCAGAAAAGATCTGAAGTGTTTCGAATGATTATAAATCCGTACACTTTATTTTTAATTAAGAAAACCATCTTCAAATTAATTGTTCACAGTGATGTCCAAATGTTTTCAGGATCTTATTTTTTTCCCCCATTTTTTCTCCTTCACCCCCTCCCCTTCTTTCCTTCCTCAAGGTTTCATTACCTCTTCACAATGTCTTTACTTTGTGAAAGTATCAACAAGAGGGGCTAGAAGTGGTAGTCAAGTGATAGGCTATATTTTGTACCAAGTCATGCAATTTAATTTTCAGGTAACACAGAAAAATCAACTCCAAACCCAAAATGCAATGTAAGTTGTCCAAAAGCTGACACTCTAAATACCAGAAAATATTAACATCTATTGTCAAGAAAAAATAAAATGTATGAATCACTCCATCTCTATGACACATTTCAAAACTGCTATACACAGCACAAATTATAGTGTGTTTGATGGTACCAGGGATAATAGTACTTGAGAGTTCCTCTCTGAGCACCCAGCATTACTACTAAAAGGGTTCAATTGTCTTGGCTTACACTAAAGAGCTGCAGGGAAAAAAAAAAAATTAAGGTTCTCTGAGGTCATCTTTGCTAAAAATAAAAGCTGCTACTGATTTATTGTTAATAACTTCAATCAAAGGAAAATAGCTTCATATTTTGTGCATTATTCCTACTGCACAGCAAAATTTAGATGTCAAATATTTGTTTTCTTAGTGCCTTAGAGA
>VYZU01036929.1:19142-48112 GCA_013401355.1 Ceyx cyanopectus
CAATGTTCATGTATCTTCCTAATTTATGTCACACTCTCTTAATCTGATAGTCTGATTCACCTTCTTCCTCTGTCATTTTAAATCTTTGACAGCACACTATCTTTAGACAGTGTCATGGCATTTTCTGCAAATGATGATAGAAACTTTTTTCTTATGTTAGCAGATGTTTGTGGCTAGATAGTGATCAGGTTAGCTGGAGAATAAAGGGAAATAAATCTCCGCTTGAAGGAATTGGATCCCATTGGAACTGCTGTTAGAATGCATGCAGGAGGTTAAGCTTGAGTTGAAAAGTCCCTGTTAACATAAATTGTGCTGACCAAAAGTACAGCATTTCATCTCTCCACTGACAGAAGCCCAGACTCTGATCTATGAAACCAAGCTGCTTTTCTAGTTAGTCATAGCTCTTCAGAAAAACATGCAGTTAGACATACGTAGGGAAAAACATCATGCTCAAGATTGCAGTGAATCCAGACACAATTTGAAATTGCCCCTTCCTGTATGAATTTCTCCTAATGTATTGATCATGTGACTCTAAATCCATCAAATCTTAGTAAGGTATGGATGTAATTCTTCAGGTAATAAGTATAGACTTAAACTACTTAAGAAGCCAATGTAATACTCAAATGACAATATTCCCTGAATTCTCAGAATTCTTCCATAATGATGCTTCAACAAAATGTAGAAAAAAGTGCCATCCAATAAATATGTTTATTTTCAATGACTAGCTAAAAATTGTCCTTGTCAGAGACACTTGTTAAAAGATAAAACCTATATGGATGAAAAGGGAAAAAAAACCCAACACCACCTTTATTTTTCTGGGTTCTTGTGAAGTTTACAATGGGATAGGTGATGAATGAAACATCCAAGCATATGGTGATGATTTCTACCATTGGTTATTCTGTAAAACAGGCAACTGTAGAGAAGCATTCATTAGCACAGCTTTTAAGTGGAGGGACTGTCTGTATCTTCTGATGCACTTGTACAGTACAGTGATCTCAGAAGTGTCACCTTGGTACTCCTAGAATTACCACATGAATTTTTTTTTAACCTTGATTCAAACTGCTTCTGCGAGCAAACTTAGGGACTGTCTGTATCTTCTGATGCACTTGTACAGTACAGTGATCTCAGAAGTGTCACCTTGGTACTCCTAGAATTACTACATGAATTTTTTTTTATAGGTTTCATTTTTGACACCAAAAAATCATTTTAAATAATCATACTCTGTTCTGGGTATGGAGGTTACTCAAGAATTCTGTGGAATGTCTGTAACTTTTCAACTATTTATGTCTCTTGATATATGCGTTCTGTTTGCATAAGGAATATAGTGGAAGAGAATCAATAGGTTGTGCATGCTCAAGTCAATTGGCAACTTTTTTGTAGGTATTGCTATCAGTATTTGTGCGTGCATGTTGATGATAGAGCAACATATATAATGTGACTGAAAATTATCTACTGCACTATTGTTACCCACCATTATCCAGGGATCTGTAAGACTCTTTGATTGCTATTACAAAGCTCCTTCTTTTTGCCTGTGCATGAATCTAACAAGGTTTAAATTTTAAAAAAATAATAATAAAAAAAAATAAATCAGTGCTTTCAGTTAGAAAGTGAAGCAAATTAGCAGGTATTTGCCACCATAGGCAGAAAAAAGCATCTGCATAGCTCTATGGAGACCCCACAAAGAATCCCTGAAACTTCATAGCATCATACTAACATCAGTATAGAATCCAACAGACCTAACTGACAGCTCTATAATTTCACCTTCCAACATAATATTCTTGGAACCTCATAAAAATGCAAAATGAATCTTTGATAACAAATTTACAGTGTTCTATACAGTTACATTTTCACCAATGAGGGTGTCTTTTCAAGGAGGGTTTAAAAGTGGATGGGGAAAAAAAAAAAAAGAAAAATATCATTACAAATCAGACACTTGTGCTTTGAAAGTCTATTTGTTGTCTCAGGATCAGTGATGTGCAAGTCACTGGAAAATGTTTTGGGGAGTGATTCTTATTCTGATAGAAGTGTATTAAACCCACTAGTATTTCATAATAGTAGCATAAGGGGGAAGTAATTGACTGTATCTTGTCGTATGGGAATACCTTATAATCTAACCAGAAATCAAACATTATCAAACATTATCATATTAATCTATATGAGATGTTTAGAAGCTGTCATAAATTAAGTCATAGGAGAATACTACTAGTTCATAAATCAGTAAATGAGATGAGATCAGATAAATCAGTGAGATTTTGTAAATGCATGTGGAGTGCTTTTGTTCTCTTCCTTGGCTTGCTCTCTCTCTTCCCCTCCTTTAAGATTGTTCTTCCATTGGTTGAATGTTTAGAAAAAGGAATATATAAATTGTAGGATTTATGAGAGCTTCTGACATTTATGGTATTTTTGATTAACACTTTTATTAGACTTGTCTGAAAAATAATTCATTATTTCAGCTTTTCTTTGTAGTTCTCTAAAAAGCTGCTATGATCATCAAATAGATCAGAGCATGTAATAAAAGCCATACAGCCAGTAGTAGAACATACTGTCGTGTAACCATTAAGACTGTTCCAAGAGCCAAAATGTTGGAACTAAAAGTATTTTTAATGACTTTAAATTGCTTGAAGTGCTTTCTGAGAGTTGAAGGGTGCTGATTTATTTATCTAGTGTACTTACCTAAATTAATTTGGATAGAACTACTTTAGATTTAATCCTCTTATAGTGAAATTTATGTTAATATTTTTAGATGCTGCATCAGTTTGTCTAAGGATAGAGTTAAATAATACTGGTCTGAGTAAGAAAATGAGAGCAAACTGGCCAGAAGAGCATTAAGGAGTGCAGTCTTACCTGGATTATAGTAATAATTTTCAGAAGTGATCTTGCAGGAAATGCAGCATTTTGGTACTGTCTTCTCTTTTTCTCCTTTAATTAGTCTTTCAGCATTGCAACAGTCAGTAACACAAGTATACGGTCAACTATTTTAAGTAATTTTGTATCATCTATATGAATTAATTTATTGTTCCATTTTCTTTAATATGCTTACTGAGAGGAAGTGTATTAACCTGTTGGGACATAGTGGAGATGTAATAAGCAAGCTAAAGGCCTGATTTTTCTTTTTTTAATTTATTGTAAAAGACTGTTCACAGCCTTTTTTAGCCTTTTCCTACTCACTGCATTTCTTCTTTCAGGAAAGTTGGTAGTCTAGTGTCCAAACTGCTTCTTCATTAACCATCACAGTGATAAAACTTCATCAATAAGGGTAGATCCCATCGAGATTCTTCCTACCATACTGCATAGCTCTCTCAGAGGCAGTTCATCTAGGTCCTATCTACCTCTTATTTCCTATGTGACTGATAATCTTTTATCCTTCTGAGCACTGAGATTTCTGCTGCATATCTACATCAGCTAGAATTCTGTTGCAGATGTAGTATTGAAATGTCCTTGATGAACATCTGTCTCATAACTGCAAGTTTTACCTGCCAGTAGATACAGGCTTTCCCTTCTACATACACTTGTTTTCCTAGGTCTGGCTTTAGTAAAGCAGAGCAAACTCCTGATTTATGCACAGATTGAAAGTACATTTGTTTCTATTGACTCTTGATTACAAACTGTCCACTGCCAAACTGTGTCACTCTGTTCTCTTGGCAAAAATAGATGTATTACGCAGCAGATTCTAGTTGTCAAAGTCTCTGGGTACTGGAGAAATGGTGTCACAAAAATTTTACCAACACAATCTTGATGATAAGTAACAGTTTTATCCTCTTTTTGATGATCTCGAACGTGCAGGTAGAAATAAACCCCATACCATTCTATAAAGAGATAGATATAGGTGCAAAGGCAGTATTTATAGAAGGGTCTAAGAACATGAATCTTCCATCATTGTGATTTGTCTAGTCTAGATATTTGATTTCTTTTAATTTTCTTCTCTTTTAAAATGATATGAAAAATAATGTTTTGGAGGAAAATGACTTAAAATATGGTTTTATCATATCGAAGAAGGAAGAATGAAGCATTTCTTCTTTTCCAAGTGATATACATAGATTCCTGAACTAGAGGAGGAACAGATATTAACCTTTCAATTTTCTGAAGACTATTAAAAAGAAAGAAAAAAAAAGGCGGGGGGGGGGAACTACTTCACTAGGTTATAGAAAATGCGAATTTCTTCACATATCTCAAAAAATCAACAAACCTCAATGAGATGACATTGTGGAAGATTTTATGATTTCAGAAAGCACATGGGAAATGATATCTTCCCATTTCTACGTTTTCTGTTCTATCATGTCCCAGGCCAATAAAAACTTAGAGTTGTTATTTCTCTCATAACTGAAGGTTATTATGAGAGGCAGTGCTTAATTTGTTTCTCTGCTTAAATGTGTCTGCATTTTGCAATTTCTGCCAAAACAGCACTACCTAGAAACCTGTTCCTAATTGCAGAAAAGTGAGGCAATGCCCCAGAGCCCTGGAAGTGTAGAGCTTTCTCTCTTTCTGTGAGCACATAGTGAGAGGAGTTACTTTTGAGTTCTGGTTTCCTTCATTGGTAAACTTCAGGGCGTTTTTTAATATCAATCAATAAATCAGGGAAGTTATCCTACTTTAACAAAATACTCAACCTGCTTTATTTTCCTGGGTTATTTTTAAGGTAGATCTTTTCAACAGTTCTCAGGGTGTGACTCCACAAATTGTTGTGCTGGGAAACCTAGCAGGGCAGTGAGCTGCGATACAGAGATGGAAAGATACATTCCTAGCCCAAGAACTGAGCAGTTAGTGCACATAGAATTTTAAAGGGGATACTGTGATCAAGAACTGATGCCCTAAGTCTATGGGGTCTTGTGTGAAGTAAGTTTCAGTAATTTTTACAGTGAAGTACCACCAGCACCCATGGGATGACACAGCACATGTTGCAGACATATATATCCTTTAGCCTTCAATCTGCTATTTTAGCCCTGTCATTAATAAGATTTTCAGAAGTATTCTGAAGACTGTAGGATCTGGATATGCTTGGTAGGGGAGAAGGGAACTGGAACTCGGGTGCAGTAGAGCAGAAGTGTCTGTAAGAAATGAAAAAATTGAAATGTATTTGGGTTAATGGCCTTACTTCCATACCATGTGAGGTATTCAGTGTATCTGCTGCTCATTATAATAGCTTTTCCATTAAAGAAAGCAAGCAAGCTATCTATGCTGTTTCTATAGGTGACCGTATTATGGGAAGATGCACAACATTTTTTTTGCATGTTTGAGGGTAAGGAAAAAGGAGGGCTAAAATGTCCAATACAAGGAAAGCAACAGCAAATCTGAAAAGCAGTCATTCATTACTCATCCCTTTCCATAAACACACACCAATTAGATGTAGACAAGATGATGGAATAGATTTTAAACCTCTACAAGTAAACTTGCTTAATAATACAGTGCTTTTTTTGTTGCTTCAGTTTTATATTTAATGGCTTAGAGGTTGTTGGGGTTTTGGTTTGTTTTGTTCTTCTTTTGTGGGTTGGTTGTTTGATTTTGTTTTGGTTGTTTTTTGTTTGCTTTTTTTTTTTAGTTGGGTTTTTTTTCCTATTTAAGTTAACAGTTAAGGAAATCTTGATGCTGGCTGCAGTGTGACTTCTATGCTTTATTGTTACAAGTGATCTTTTATTCCTAGTTCTGTTCTTTCTAGCTATAAACCCTGATCTGGTGTCATTCGTTCAGTCCCTTGTGTGTTGCTGCCTATTAGATTGGCAGAAGCACGGACTGTGTTTCTGCAGGAGGTAGCCTGCCAAAGCCCAGATACTCTGGTATTACAGAAATTGGCAGATGGAGGTGCTAATGGCTAGAGACAAGGTTGGAGACAGGATTCTGCTTACTTGGTAAAAAAAGCCCCCAAACCCCTCCAGCTGAAGGTGAGGAGCACGAGCTGGCAGCTCTCTTTGAGCAGGAGAAGTGCTAGTGCTGCCCAGGCAGCTTCTGTGACTTGAGGGGGAAGGCAGGGGGTTTGCCTTGCATCTGCCTTCTGCTCACTTGCCAGGAATTTCGGTCCTCTTTGTTCCCAGGAGGAATATTCTCCTTTCCCTATAAGAGCCTCTCCTTTTCCATTCTCAATGTGTCAGCTGTGATGCTGGGGGCACAGATGAGCCTCTGAAGATAGGTCACAGCAAACATCACTTACTGTTTAACTTTGAATAAACATGACAAACACCTGTCATGTGACACAAATATTTTGTTTAGAGCACAAAAGCAGATAGGAGATAAAAAAAGCTATTTACTACTTAAAGGTGAATACCAGTCCATCTACAATTGGGAATTTTATTTAATCTTCTAAAATCCAGGCTGTCAGCTTATTTCTCTCTTTGTCATTGATTTTTAGTTAGAGGCTCCTGTTGCCAGAGGGAAGAGAGGGGACTCAGTTCCTCCTAGGACACAAAGTGACTTGATTCTAATTATTCTCTGTAACATACATGTTCATAGGTGAAATTCATCCATTGTGTTGCACTTACAGCATTGGTTTTTTCCAGCTTTCAAACTTACAGTGCTTTTTATATATTTAATTCCATTCAGAATTTAAAAAATATATTTGACATAGTTGTTGAACCTGTTATTGTCCTCATTTAAAAATAAAAACCCAACACTTAACCTGTGCACTTTCAAGAATAGCTTCACTAGAAAGGAATAGACTTATTAACCTGAATTTATGTGCATTTTTCTCAGCATGATACCTACTCACTTCAACATTCAATACGAAATGCAACTATAAATTTTCCTGTATGATCGACAGATATGAGGAACATTTAAATTTTGCACATAGTGCATTTTAAGCTTTACTAACTACTGTATATCATCAATGAAGCAGTTAGTGTACCTTGTTGTTTTATTAATTGAAGGTTAAAAATCTGCATATAGGAATAAAGATTACTTTTATAGATAGAAGCTTCTATTTAACAGTAACATAGCTTGTTTTGATGTTTCTGCATTGAGTTTTACATGTGAGTCCTTCAGAATAAATGGTCAAGAGCTTTTTTTTTTTTTNTATTAACTTGCAATTTCCTTTAGGAAATGAATAAACTGAAGAGGGGGGAGTGGGGGGTGGGGCAAGGCATGGCTGCTGGGAATAAATGTGGTACCTCTGTACATTGCCAAATTCATTTGAATGAGTTAACAAACATGTCTTATAAATTAAGTTTAATTCTATAACTCACACAACACTTATTGTAGGAAGAACAAAAGAATAATAATTTTTAACCTGAGTATGGAATGAGATGAGGAAAGCCAAGAGATTATTTTAAAATGTTCATTAAAAGCTAATTGTAATACTAAAATTCAGTTGGTGGTTTATTACTATCAAGAACATATTTATGTAATAAAATTTATTGAGACTTATTCCAAATATAGTTCACTTTTTTCCAATGTAATCTTTATTGCTTCAATGGAAATTGCATTTTTTCACTGGAAGCAGCATCTGGAGTGCTCCAGTTATTAACAAGTTTGTAAGGGTTAGCCTAGACTTAAAAAATTACCTTCATTTGAAACTGAAAATTGACCATGGAAGTGTAAACTGCTGAAGCCTTTGGCTGTTTCCTGAAAAAAAACTAGAGAGACTGAATCTTTCAAAACATTTTCCACATGGATGAAGAAGAACAATATTAATATTTTATGTTATTTAATGAATACTTAAGTTGTGGTTTTGCCCATCTAATTCAGTATACTTACATTCTGGATATGTGTTTTAAATGCTCTAAGTTCAGGAGATTATATCTTATTTATAGGGAGGTTTTGCATTTAAGTAATTCGACTAATTATAGGGCCTCTTTATTGAAAAATCTTGTTTTCAATTGTTATCAATTAAGAATAACACTGAATTAGAATGTTGTGTGTCTGAACACCTCAAACACTGTAAAAATCCCCATTTTCTCAAATCTTATATTGCAGGACCTATATTTATTGCCAGTGTCTACAAAAACACCTCTTGAATGTGTGCAGTGAGTTCTCCAAAAACACTACTTATTTCCTGTGCTTATATTGCACATTCAATTAATAAGATTGAAATAAAAGGAATTATGGTTAGGCAGCTGTCACAAATAAAAAATAAGAGCATAACAGCCACACTTTTACTGCAAGAGTTAATTGAAAGCTGTTGCATTTCTCATCTGAAAAAAAACCCCCCACCTANAGCAGGAGAAGTGCTAGTGCTGCCCAGGCAGCTTCTGTGACTTGAGGGGGAAGGCAGGGGGTTTGCCTTGCATCTGCCTTCTGCTCACTTGCCAGGAATTTCGGTCCTCTTTGTTCCCAGGAGGAATATTCTCCTTTCCCTATAAGAGCCTCTCCTTTTCCATTCTCAATGTGTCAGCTGTGATGCTGGGGGCACAGATGAGCCTCTGAAGATAGGTCACAGCAAACATCACTTACTGTTTAACTTTGAATAAACATGACAAACACCTGTCATGTGACACAAATATTTTGTTTAGAGCACAAAAGCAGATAGGAGATAAAAAAAGCTATTTACTACTTAAAGGTGAATACCAGTCCATCTACAATTGGGAATTTTATTTAATCTTCTAAAATCCAGGCTGTCAGCTTATTTCTCTCTTTGTCATTGATTTTTAGTTAGAGGCTCCTGTTGCCAGAGGGAAGAGAGGGGACTCAGTTCCTCCTAGGACACAAAGTGACTTGATTCTAATTATTCTCTGTAACATACATGTTCATAGGTGAAATTCATCCATTGTGTTGCACTTACAGCATTGGTTTTTTCCAGCTTTCAAACTTACAGTGCTTTTTATATATTTAATTCCATTCAGAATTTAAAAAATATATTTGACATAGTTGTTGAACCTGTTATTGTCCTCATTTAAAAATAAAAACCCAACACTTAACCTGTGCACTTTCAAGAATAGCTTCACTAGAAAGGAATAGACTTATTAACCTGAATTTATGTGCATTTTTCTCAGCATGATACCTACTCACTTCAACATTCAATACGAAATGCAACTATAAATTTTCCTGTATGATCGACAGATATGAGGAACATTTAAATTTTGNAACACTTAACCTGTGCACTTTCAAGAATAGCTTCACTAGAAAGGAATAGACTTATTAACCTGAATTTATGTGCATTTTTCTCAGCATGATACCTACTCACTTCAACATTCAATACGAAATGCAACTATAAATTTTCCTGTATGATCGACAGATATGAGGAACATTTAAATTTTGCACATAGTGCATTTTAAGCTTTACTAACTACTGTATATCATCAATGAAGCAGTTAGTGTACCTTGTTGTTTTATTAATTGAAGGTTAAAAATCTGCATATAGGAATAAAGATTACTTTTATAGATAGAAGCTTCTATTTAACAGTAACATAGCTTGTTTTGATGTTTCTGCATTGAGTTTTACATGTGAGTCCTTCAGAATAAATGGTCAAGAGCTTTTTTTTTTTTTNCCGTATTATGGGAAGATGCACAACATTTTTTTTGCATGTTTGAGGGTAAGGAAAAAGGAGGGCTAAAATGTCCAATACAAGGAAAGCAACAGCAAATCTGAAAAGCAGTCATTCATTACTCATCCCTTTCCATAAACACACACCAATTAGATGTAGACAAGATGATGGAATAGATTTTAAACCTCTACAAGTAAACTTGCTTAATAATACAGTGCTTTTTTTGTTGCTTCAGTTTTATATTTAATGGCTTAGAGGTTGTTGGGGTTTTGGTTTGTTTTGTTCTTCTTTTGTGGGTTGGTTGTTTGATTTTGTTTTGGTTGTTTTTTGTTTGCTTTTTTTTTTTAGTTGGGTTTTTTTTCCTATTTAAGTTAACAGTTAAGGAAATCTTGATGCTGGCTGCAGTGTGACTTCTATGCTTTATTGTTACAAGTGATCTTTTATTCCTAGTTCTGTTCTTTCTAGCTATAAACCCTGATCTGGTGTCATTCGTTCAGTCCCTTGTGTGTTGCTGCCTATTAGATTGGCAGAAGCACGGACTGTGTTTCTGCAGGAGGTAGCCTGCCAAAGCCCAGATACTCTGGTATTACAGAAATTGGCAGATGGAGGTGCTAATGGCTAGAGACAAGGTTGGAGACAGGATTCTGCTTACTTGGTAAAAAAAGCCCCCAAACCCCTCCAGCTGAAGGTGAGGAGCACGAGCTGGCAGCTCTCTTTGAGCAGGAGAAGTGCTAGTGCTGCCCAGGCAGCTTCTGTGACTTGAGGGGGAAGGCAGGGGGTTTGCCTTGCATCTGCCTTCTGCTCACTTGCCAGGAATTTCGGTCCTCTTTGTTCCCAGGAGGAATATTCTCCTTTCCCTATAAGAGCCTCTCCTTTTCCATTCTCAATGTGTCAGCTGTGATGCTGGGGGCACAGATGAGCCTCTGAAGATAGGTCACAGCAAACATCACTTACTGTTTAACTTTGAATAAACATGACAAACACCTGTCATGTGACACAAATATTTTGTTTAGAGCACAAAAGCAGATAGGAGATAAAAAAAGCTATTTACTACTTAAAGGTGAATACCAGTCCATCTACAATTGGGAATTTTATTTAATCTTCTAAAATCCAGGCTGTCAGCTTATTTCTCTCTTTGTCATTGATTTTTAGTTAGAGGCTCCTGTTGCCAGAGGGAAGAGAGGGGACTCAGTTCCTCCTAGGACACAAAGTGACTTGATTCTAATTATTCTCTGTAACATACATGTTCATAGGTGAAATTCATCCATTGTGTTGCACTTACAGCATTGGTTTTTTCCAGCTTTCAAACTTACAGTGCTTTTTATATATTTAATTCCATTCAGAATTTAAAAAATATATTTGACATAGTTGTTGAACCTGTTATTGTCCTCATTTAAAAATAAAAACCCAACACTTAACCTGTGCACTTTCAAGAATAGCTTCACTAGAAAGGAATAGACTTATTAACCTGAATTTATGTGCATTTTTCTCAGCATGATACCTACTCACTTCAACATTCAATACGAAATGCAACTATAAATTTTCCTGTATGATCGACAGATATGAGGAACATTTAAATTTTGCACATAGTGCATTTTAAGCTTTACTAACTACTGTATATCATCAATGAAGCAGTTAGTGTACCTTGTTGTTTTATTAATTGAAGGTTAAAAATCTGCATATAGGAATAAAGATTACTTTTATAGATAGAAGCTTCTATTTAACAGTAACATAGCTTGTTTTGATGTTTCTGCATTGAGTTTTACATGTGAGTCCTTCAGAATAAATGGTCAAGAGCTTTTTTTTTTTTTTGGGGGGGGGGGGATTTTTTTTAAAAACTCCTAAAAANAATACAAGGAAAGCAACAGCAAATCTGAAAAGCAGTCATTCATTACTCATCCCTTTCCATAAACACACACCAATTAGATGTAGACAAGATGATGGAATAGATTTTAAACCTCTACAAGTAAACTTGCTTAATAATACAGTGCTTTTTTTGTTGCTTCAGTTTTATATTTAATGGCTTAGAGGTTGTTGGGGTTTTGGTTTGTTTTGTTCTTCTTTTGTGGGTTGGTTGTTTGATTTTGTTTTGGTTGTTTTTTGTTTGCTTTTTTTTTTTAGTTGGGTTTTTTTTCCTATTTAAGTTAACAGTTAAGGAAATCTTGATGCTGGCTGCAGTGTGACTTCTATGCTTTATTGTTACAAGTGATCTTTTATTCCTAGTTCTGTTCTTTCTAGCTATAAACCCTGATCTGGTGTCATTCGTTCAGTCCCTTGTGTGTTGCTGCCTATTAGATTGGCAGAAGCACGGACTGTGTTTCTGCAGGAGGTAGCCTGCCAAAGCCCAGATACTCTGGTATTACAGAAATTGGCAGATGGAGGTGCTAATGGCTAGAGACAAGGTTGGAGACAGGATTCTGCTTACTTGGTAAAAAAAGCCCCCAAACCCCTCCAGCTGAAGGTGAGGAGCACGAGCTGGCAGCTCTCTTTGAGCAGGAGAAGTGCTAGTGCTGCCCAGGCAGCTTCTGTGACTTGAGGGGGAAGGCAGGGGGTTTGCCTTGCATCTGCCTTCTGCTCACTTGCCAGGAATTTCGGTCCTCTTTGTTCCCAGGAGGAATATTCTCCTTTCCCTATAAGAGCCTCTCCTTTTCCATTCTCAATGTGTCAGCTGTGATGCTGGGGGCACAGATGAGCCTCTGAAGATAGGTCACAGCAAACATCACTTACTGTTTAACTTTGAATAAACATGACAAACACCTGTCATGTGACACAAATATTTTGTTTAGAGCACAAAAGCAGATAGGAGATAAAAAAAGCTATTTACTACTTAAAGGTGAATACCAGTCCATCTACAATTGGGAATTTTATTTAATCTTCTAAAATCCAGGCTGTCAGCTTATTTCTCTCTTTGTCATTGATTTTTAGTTAGAGGCTCCTGTTGCCAGAGGGAAGAGAGGGGACTCAGTTCCTCCTAGGACACAAAGTGACTTGATTCTAATTATTCTCTGTAACATACATGTTCATAGGTGAAATTCATCCATTGTGTTGCACTTACAGCATTGGTTTTTTCCAGCTTTCAAACTTACAGTGCTTTTTATATATTTAATTCCATTCAGAATTTAAAAAATATATTTGACATAGTTGTTGAACCTGTTATTGTCCTCATTTAAAAATAAAAACCCAACACTTAACCTGTGCACTTTCAAGAATAGCTTCACTAGAAAGGAATAGACTTATTAACCTGAATTTATGTGCATTTTTCTCAGCATGATACCTACTCACTTCAACATTCAATACGAAATGCAACTATAAATTTTCCTGTATGATCGACAGATATGAGGAACATTTAAATTTTGCACATAGTGCATTTTAAGCTTTACTAACTACTGTATATCATCAATGAAGCAGTTAGTGTACCTTGTTGTTTTATTAATTGAAGGTTAAAAATCTGCATATAGGAATAAAGATTACTTTTATAGATAGAAGCTTCTATTTAACAGTAACATAGCTTGTTTTGATGTTTCTGCATTGAGTTTTACATGTGAGTCCTTCAGAATAAATGGTCAAGAGCTTTTTTTTTTTTTGGGGGGGGGGGGGATTTTTGTTAAAAACTGGTGAAAGATATAGATCTGAATGCATAAATTGTTGTAGAATGACTGATGAAGTTGAAACTTCATTTCAAAAAGCACTGGGCTTTGTTTAACTCTGTATTTTTAGTATCCAGAGTTACTGAACCAGACTTTACTTAATTAATAACTATAGGATGTGAGGCAGTTCCAGTGCTGCTTTTTCTATTAACTTGCAATTTCCTTTAGGAAATGAATAAACTGAAGAGGGGGGAGTGGGGGGTGGGGCAAGGCATGGCTGCTGGGAATAAATGTGGTACCTCTGTACATTGCCAAATTCATTTGAATGAGTTAACAAACATGTCTTATAAATTAAGTTTAATTCTATAACTCACACAACACTTATTGTAGGAAGAACAAAAGAATAATAATTTTTAACCTGAGTATGGAATGAGATGAGGAAAGCCAAGAGATTATTTTAAAATGTTCATTAAAAGCTAATTGTAATACTAAAATTCAGTTGGTGGTTTATTACTATCAAGAACATATTTATGTAATAAAATTTATTGAGACTTATTCCAAATATAGTTCACTTTTTTCCAATGTAATCTTTATTGCTTCAATGGAAATTGCATTTTTTCACTGGAAGCAGCATCTGGAGTGCTCCAGTTATTAACAAGTTTGTAAGGGTTAGCCTAGACTTAAAAAATTACCTTCATTTGAAACTGAAAATTGACCATGGAAGTGTAAACTGCTGAAGCCTTTGGCTGTTTCCTGAAAAAAAACTAGAGAGACTGAATCTTTCAAAACATTTTCCACATGGATGAAGAAGAACAATATTAATATTTTATGTTATTTAATGAATACTTAAGTTGTGGTTTTGCCCATCTAATTCAGTATACTTACATTCTGGATATGTGTTTTAAATGCTCTAAGTTCAGGAGATTATATCTTATTTATAGGGAGGTTTTGCATTTAAGTAATTCGACTAATTATAGGGCCTCTTTATTGAAAAATCTTGTTTTCAATTGTTATCAATTAAGAATAACACTGAATTAGAATGTTGTGTGTCTGAACACCTCAAACACTGTAAAAATCCCCATTTTCTCAAATCTTATATTGCAGGACCTATATTTATTGCCAGTGTCTACAAAAACACCTCTTGAATGTGTGCAGTGAGTTCTCCAAAAACACTACTTATTTCCTGTGCTTATATTGCACATTCAATTAATAAGATTGAAATAAAAGGAATTATGGTTAGGCAGCTGTCACAAATAAAAAATAAGAGCATAACAGCCACACTTTTACTGCAAGAGTTAATTGAAAGCTGTTGCATTTCTCATCTGAAAAAAAACCCCCCACCTACATAAGGGTTTTTATTACCTGCGTGCAAACAGAGGACTATTAGCACTGAACCTGTAGTATCTTGTCTATGGCATAAACTGCAGAATGACTCTCAGAGTAGTTTCACTGTCACTTAACATGTGCTCATTAAGGAATCAGTCCTGCTTCCAGTTTTTATTTATTAGACACCTATGGTCAGTGCCTGTGTTTATAGTCTTTGATATCATAGATTCATCATTTATGTGGATACCAATTTAAAACATTTGTCTTTTGTTTAATTTAAGCTGTGTATAAGCATCTACTTATGTGCCTGGAATTATTTCTTGTTCTTGATTAACATGTGTTGGAGAGTTCATCTGAGGGTATCTTGTTATTGAGCTTCTTTATTAAAGTCACCTTTTAATTTCCTGAGTTAATTAAAGATTTCTGTTACATTTTCAGTCTACTTAGTTGGGTGATGGCAAGTATAGTCCTTCTACTCATTTGGTTTCTTGTAATTTATCATGCTGTCAATGGAGCTGTTGAACTATTACTTTGTATTTAAGTATTAGTAACGAGTGACTGAAACAAATGATGTTATAATAGCGAACATATATTTGTAAATTATATTAAAATGCTATCTTTAATCCATGGTGAACATAGGCATTGAATGAAATGCAATATTTCATCATTTTTTTTCTGTCATGGTTGCAGTATAATGAAGGTGTTGATAAAGAATTAATTTTGCTCACTACCAAAGAGGTAACTATCTTTTAACATCTATTCTGTGTTCTGCATTTAATGAGAATGACTAGAGCAGCACCCCTTCCCACCACCCTAACTAATTTTTGGGCCAAACTTCTTATTGGCTAGCCATTTACAGTTTGATATGCACCTCTTTGTGCCAAAAGATGAATGAGCAGTCAAAAGCTGAATGACAGCTGGCAAGAAAAGTTGACCTTGAACGTTATTATTTCATTAAAAAAATAGAGGTCAAAGGCAGGCCATTAAATAATTATAATAATCTAACCATCCAAAACAAATCCAGACTATCCAAACAAAACACAAACAAACATACAAAATAAACATGAAAACAGGCTAATTTGTATCTTGGAGGCTAATTAGTATCCTTGTTTAAGGATGCTTATCTCTGAGAGGGAGTGCCATTCCAGCTCCTGCTTATTATCTAATCTAAACTTTGCGACCGGTCATAATTTTAGTGTCTTCTCCTTGTGTCCTGACACTGGAGTAATAATTTTTGCCATATTTCTGCTTCCCATGGAGGACTGTGTCATACCTTGTTGTAACCTTTTGGGAAAACTGTCTCCAGAAAACTGGTAAAGTTGTGTTTGAGTGCTGCCTGCTAATGGGAAATTGGATCTAGGATTTATAGATCTTGGATGAGTACTTTAGTTTAAAGATTGTTGTGTAAAAGGTATGTCATCTAGGCATTTTTAACATAAAGTAGCATACGCTTTTAACAAATCAAGACCCGTGTGGGGTTTAGATGGTAATGAGATGCCCCTCCTATGGACACCTCACTTTCAGTAGAATATAGGTAGTACCTGAACACTTCACTGCAAATGAAGGCTTCCTCTCTGCATGGAGACTGCTTCAGTGATCAGAATGGTTTCTGACCCAGATGAAGAAGCTCAGTGAGTGACAGACCCTCCAAGGTAAATCAGCACAGAAACACAGGCAAAGCAAATCTGTGTCTTAAATTACTATTCTAAATTCTGATTAAGATTGAAGCATCAGGGAAACATTGTAGATCTCAACCCTATAGCTGCAGTCTTGCATCCCCTAGGAAAGTGCTTCAATTAGTATGCAATATATTAATTACAGGTGACCCATCCCACGTAGAAGAAATTAAATCATCCTAAGTCAATGTTTGACCATTATGTATGGTATAGCTTTTACCTAGGCTGTAGGAGAGACAAGTGCAATTCCTTATTCTCAAAGCAGGTTTTCCATTTTTCCCATTCCTGGTAGAAGTGTTCCTGCAATTATTTGGCCTTGTCCCTATTTTCTCTCTTGCTCCACTCTCAAGATAAAACTTACTATTTTTTTTTAAATAGCAAAAAATTAATCTTTTTTTATTTTACTAGCCAAACTACATACTTGTGATTATCTGCTTCCACATGCAGATTCACTGATGGAAAGAAAACCTATCTGATTTGTATTTCAATAGTTATCATCATCAGATTGAATGTAGAGACAGGAAATCTGCATGCAGTGAGAGAAATGACTTTCAGCACTTGGAAATATAAAACCAGACATATCTAAAAGAATACCTTCATGTGCATTCAGGCTTTCACAACTTTTTTTAAGAGCTGCCCAAAGCAATGTAACAGGAAGGTCTTTAACTTGAAAAGCACTTCACCGTAGGCTTTTTCATAATCTGTGTCCATTTGCTTACAAGTTATGCTGGTACAACATGAAGTGCTTGAGTGATGTTAAGTTCAATGTGGCAGATAAAGTTCAATCATTTGTTTCAATTTGGGAAGCTGGAATTAGGTTGTAATTAGCTGCATCGGTTCATTCTGTTACTCTGACCTGACCACTATGGCAGAATATGAATTGCATGGCTGAAGTTTTTAGACTGAGGCATCTGCCAACTCTTTGATTGTAGTATTGATCATGAATAATTTAAAATGTATATCATAAAGATTTACAAACTACATCCTATGAAGAAACGGAAAGGTCTATAGATAGAGACTTTATGAATTGACACTTAAAACTTAGCATTTGGTTTTTAATATACTGAAAACACTTCTTTACTAAAATAATAACCTTTGTTTTATTCATTAATGTTTCACAGCAAATATTTAACTATTGAATTTGTAGTTATATTCCTATACACCAAATAAATTCCATAAAGAAAAGAACATACAAGGTGTTTGTGGATAGTGTGGCACATCTTCTTAAAATGTGGGATATTTGGAATTTGTAGTGTCCGGCTATTAAAAAAAAATCATATAATCCTCTAGCTTTATTTCTTCAATTTTGAAAACACTGAGCATGTAAAAATCTGCCACTAATCATGATATATTGTGGAGATGTTGATGGTGAAGATATGAGATGCCTGCAAATACTGGTAGTAGAACATTGGTACCATCAAAAATAATAAAAACTAGAAATATGATACATATACAAAATATATGCCCTTTTATTTATCAAATTCAAATTAGTAAAAATGGCCCTGCTAGATAGAACTATAAATTCAGAAAAATTTACAATCCAGTTTTCAAATTTTCTGCATTATGCAGTTGAACTGATGGAAGCTAAGGCACCAGCTTTAGATCCAAAGTATAAAAGAAACTAGCATGAGAGGAAAGAATTCACATCTATTCTCTAAATGACTTCTTGTTCTAAAACATATAATGTATATAGAGTGCGTAATTGTGTGATGTCAGTTAGTGTTATGCCTTCATCAACACAACTTGCATAAGCTCTGACATTCAAGAGTAATGCAGCCTTCCTAAAGTGATATTCATTGAATGTTTTCATCTTTTATATGTGTGTGAGCAAGAGTTTGGGAGGACTGCATTACTCATAAATGAGCAATGTATGAGTTATATAGAATACAGAAAACAACCATCAATAAAAGCTCTGTAGAACTCATTGCCATACATTATGCATATGCCACATGTTTCACGACAGAAAAAAAATAGAAATTAAAAACTGTGGTGTATGGGTTTAATTCCCATATTCTTAGATCATAATGCTAATATCTTCATTTGTATCAGTCCACATTTGAAGTAGCGAAGCAGATGCTGTGTATTGCAGGCTGTGAATCTCTCGATTTAGGTTATCCAGCTCGCTTCTAGGATCACAATGTAACAGGTCCAAAAGTGCTCACTGGTGCTAAGTGAATTATCAAGCTTATATATTATTAGCTCTTAGATGAATTCCAAATCTTAACAGAAAAGTGTCATTTTGAGTTAGGAACAGCTATAAATGCACTTAGATGTCTAGAGTCAGACTAGGCCTCAAAAGAGTGGGGTTTTTTTCATTTCAGTATAGAACAGGTGAATAGATGTGTGCAATGGATTACAACTGACACAACAGGTACGGTAATGGCCTGAGTGGGATACAAGAGAACGAGTCATTTGCATGTACATGGTAGAGACAGCAGCGGGTGCCATATTTAAGAACCCTGGCAACAAGTGTTTAGATGTTTTGATGAGTTTATTTCAGAAGAATCTGGAAAATTACAAAGAGATGTCTCATGTTATACAATCTGTTGCAATCAATATGAAATAAATGTGCTATAACAAAACTGACATCACTGAGTCAGAGAAAAACAGAACTGCAGAAAAAGGAAGATGAAAGTCTTCAGGTTAGATCTCTAATTTGTGGCTCTGCTTTCCCCCTTTATAGATTTTGTTGTTGTTTTCAACATTTTGTGATTAACAAGTTCATTTTATTTCTTCATTTTCTTTCCAACTCCTAATGATCCTGTTCGGCTTCTAAAGATTATATAGTAGGGATCTAATTACATACAAGTGTTGTCCAGAAAACAATTCTAACAACTGGATAATTAAAGACAAAATAAAGTGCTTTGAATGTAAGAGTCACAATGAACCCATTCTGAAATAGTGATGTAAACCATAATATATTATCACTAAATCAAATGTATCTGCCTCTGTTTGTCATCTATGCCAAGGTAGATTGATTCTGTCATTTTCTGCTCACATGACAACTATGTAAAAGCAGGTACTCCCATGAACATATTTGATGCAGATGATCCAGTATTTGTGTCATCATAGAAAATCTTCTTTAGCTTAGATTAACAGGAGTGTAATACCTGTGATTTTCCAGTTAATAGTAAGGTACTGGACAGAACAGGAAAGGATGAGAAATAGGTATGATGGTAGAACTGGAAGTGCCTCAGAGTAGCTGTAATCCCTTCTGTGTGATTGAGTGGCATTCTTGGATCCACTTCTGTGCGGTAAAAATGAACAATGCCTACTGACACACATTAGTAAGTTATCTCCCTGTAAGAATAGAGAAAATAGTTTCCTTTTGTGCCAGAAATTGCTCTTAAGTATGGACAATAACTTAGTGTCTGTCTCTGTCATGGCAGTGAACAACCCGTAAGAAAAGAGCTAAAGGCTCTGCATCAAGTCTTTGTGAGCATATGTGCTCTGGAACAGCATACTGGGAATAGGATATATATATATATATACACATATATATACACACTCAAATGAGCACGTTCTCTGGGAGGTGGTGAGAGACAGGATTTGTTAGGGAGTTAGTTACTATGAAGCTGTTCAGAAATTCCTGTGGTCACTTCTGAGTGCAGAAAATGCTGCAGTTTAGAATTAGGTAGACAGCAGCTTTGAAAACAATATTAAAGGAAAATAACTGATAAACTTACTGGCTAAAAACTCATAAGATGAAAGAACTTTCTAGTGAGTAAGCATTGCTGTTCCAGAAGGCCAGTAGCTTTGGGAATGCTCAGAGTAATGTGCCTTTCTCTTTGAGGGGGAAAAACACCAACTATTCTGATGGAGTAATTTTATGTTTAAAGACTGTCTATTTTAATCATAGAAATGTATGTTCTTCATTGTGTTCACTTCTTGTAGCTTTGCAATACATGACTTAGTGCTGCTCAAGCACCAGACACTTCATGGGAGCAGTAGGCACCTGCAGTTTTTGATGCTTCCTCATAATAACAGTGACTCAATTAGAGCAAATCCAGTGATCCGCAGTCTAGACTGTGAGTGACTTGTCTATTTCCACTTACTATGTATTGCGAGAAATCACATCTACAGGAGGGCAGTGTGGTAGCATAAGGTCCTTACTAGCTTCTGCTAGCTCAAAATAAATGGCTGAACCCTGTTACTGAACAAGGTTTTGTTTACAGATGGTTAATTAGGGACCTAACTGAATCTTTTAGAAGGACAGATGCAAATTGATTAACATCTATATCATCTACATGAGCAGTCGTTAATAAGAAGCCCTTACAAGAAAAAATAAAGTGATATATCCAATTAACAACTCCAGCTTGCTCAGCAGTTCACTGAAAATTAGGAAACTCTAATGACCAAAACCAGGCAAACGGGAGGAAAATTACAACTATAGAGGCCTTTAATATGGACGTGAAAAATAGTTTTAAATATATAAAGAAAATGTAAAAATAAAAATTAGATAAAAATCAAATGGGTGAAATGTTAATCCCCCAAATTGTTTGTCACTATGTATGTGTTCAGATACTTCCCATATCTGAAGATTACACAAGATTTTTTTTTTCTAAATGGAGAAAAATATTCATCTATATTTTAAGTTGTATTACTTACAGTAAATTTATAGAAGTTTGAATAAGGACAAATCCAATTGGAATTGTGAAGGGCAAAGATTGCTTGAGCAAAGAGTGTTCTCTGATAAACAGACCAAAAAAGATAGTGTTTGGAATTGCAAATTTCAACACTAGGTGATTCTGCAAAAACAAGAACTTTACAACAATCAGAACTGGAAGTCATCCAGAAATGTCACAGCAGAAGAATAGGGGACACAGGAACTAGAGAGAGTAGAAGCCATTCTGGCAATTTATGATCAAAGAGAACTAAAAGACACCTATGAAATTCTTAAATATATTGATGTCCCTGGAACCTCTTAGTGAAACTCATTTCAATAGACATTTGGGGAATGATGAGAAACTGCTCTGTCTGGGACTGAGGAGGTTTTCAGAATTATTTCTTTTTCAAGGTCTTCAACATTGTTGTTTTTATTTTTCAATTTTTGCTTCAACATATCATTCCAGAAATTTCTAACAGCACAATTAGAAAATAATGGCATGTACTTGTGTGTGTAGTCTATCTGCATGTATGTGTAAATGCATTTTGGGTTTGTGTTGTTTGGTTGTTTGTTTTTTTTTTGTTGTTGTTGGCTTATTTGTTTGTTTGTTTTTTTACATTGTCTTTTCTACTTGGAATACAGCACAAAAAGGCTGTAAAATTAAACAAAAGTCCTTAGAAAAGCCAAGTTGCTACACATAAAGGGGAATGGGTTTAGCTTGCTATAGGCAGGTACTAAAGGTTGCCCTAAGTCAATGTAGCTGTAAATGGCAACTTGCTCATTGAAACTGGGAAGCAGTGAGACTTGTCACCAGCTGCTGTAATTCCTTGAGGGCCCCTGTCTAAAGGACTTGGCATGCATGGTAGGCCCAGCTACCTAGAAGAAGTTTTTTGTGGAGAAAGCATGACCTACTTCAGAGATACAGAATCTTTTAATATGTTCTGAGTACAGTGCACAGGTAACTGCCATTTAAAAGACAGCTTATGTGTTCTCTGAATCCTTAACCTTGCTGTAACTACAGCACTTGCCTCTTTGCATGCTGGTCCATCAGGACATGTGCCATGCCCTAATTGCATGCTTTTTGTTCAGTCCCACACAATCTCTTCTAAATTGTAACTGTCGTTGTTAGACACGCCTGCTTTGTCTGTGATCTCTGGCTTTGTTTGTGAGCTGTTTCTAGAATATACACACTTCTCAGACTTAAAGTTTTAGATTTTTTTTTATTTATTACCTCCAGCATACTACTGTAGGCAGCACAAATCACCACAACTAAAACTTTTTAACCAGCTGCTTAGATGTGCTCTTCTGTTAATGCTTTCCTTACTGTGGCAGTATTGTGTGTTAAAATAGATACCAGTGTCACTTGTAGGTCCATACTTCTGTATATTCTTATGGAAATCTAATCGTGCTCTGACTGTACCACTGCATTTTTTAAAAGAGATTTGTTTTACAATAATGAAAAACAGGAATCCTCAATGTTACTTGAGTGAAGGCCAAGTTTTAAATTAAATTGTAAGCCTTGGGTAGAACAGGTATGAGAAAAAAATGCTAATTGTCCCACAACTCAGATAGCTGAGAAGTTTCTGAAAGACTTGGGCAACATTGTCCTGTTTGAACAGACAGTATGGAAAGTTAAAGAAGATTATGAGCACATGGCAATAAGTTGAGAATGAAAACAGCTTCAGAATTTTAATTATAACAGAAGTTGCTACTATACCTGTCCTGAACTTGTCTGTATTCTTAAATATTAGTAGCCTTTATACTTTATAAGGCTTTATCTGTGAAAAGAGTCAGAAAGGTCTCAGAGAAGGATTCTTTCCAATATCCATACTATGCATTAATTCTGTAATAGGATTCCTTTACTTTTCTTTCATAACCTTAAATATAGTTTTCCTTTTCAAATGTAATAATAAGCCAGGTTTCACCTGCTTAACTTCAAGTAGAAGCTTGCTCTGTTACCTGTTAGAGTAGTTTCATTGTAGTAACAGGAAGAGGTGGTTAAATACCATGCATAAGTTGGGTTAAAGGGACTTCACCTGCCCCTTCCCACGGGCACAGGCTGTGGCATTTTGTCACCTCTCAGTGATGGCTGTGACCAGCTGAAGCCCTGGGGATGCACTCGGGGACAGGGAGCCCCCATTGCTGAAGTTCCACTGACTTCAGTGGAACCAAGATTCAAATTTTTACTCTTCTTCTGATTAATAAATAAAGCAGTAAGTCTGAAACTTCCAGCTATGACAGGCCACTGAAAGATGCTTTCTGAGTGACGCACAGACTTCACAGAGTCTCATAAGAATGAAGAATGGTTTAATTGCTAAAGAGGCTGGGACAGGCATTTAGTAACCACTGCTGGTTTTGTGCTGCTGATCTAACCACAGGGATTAGATGTGGGTTCCTGTTAGACACTGGTGCTGAAGAGGGAAACACTGATTTGAGTGGCTGCCCACAGGAGAGGGGAAATGAAACAGACGGGAGTTTAGTGCTGAATGAGTACACTGCGTGTCTTTCTCTGGATGGCTGGTATTGTGATACACTATCTTTTAAGACCTATAGAAATCTCATCTTGTAGTTGCTATTGAAAGCAAATAACCCAAAAGAAAATATGCGTGGCTGATAAGTTACCATGGGTTGCAGCGTAATGCAGAGCACTGTAGTTACAGCGCAGGCTAATAAAGAAGTGTTTGTTTGGAATATTTTACAAAGCTTGGTTTCCATAGTAACAATCTTCATGAATACTTTCAGCTTCAGAAATAACATCTGCTTGATGACTGATCTCAAATCTCAACCCTTCTTTAAGTAAATAAGATACTGCTCCCCCTGCCTATTGTATTAGTCAGTGGTATTTGACACAGGGCATTTATTTCCATGGAAGGAGCACCCTAAGGTTGGGATTGATGTTGGGAGAAGGTGGGAAGAGGAGGGAGGAATCAGAAAACAATACTGAAATGCTAGATTTATCTCATTACCCTCATAGCAGTCATTGCTAAAATAAAGCTTACATATAGTACAAAAGTAAATGTGTTATACCATTCTGTTGGCTGAAGTACAGGACAAACTATTTCACTCTTGGTGGTGGATTAAACTATGTATAAAATTAGAGAAATCTTTTGTTTAGATATGAAAAATATGCTAGAGTGTAAATTTTCATGAAATGAAAGGATTTGAACCAAACTCCAATGAAAAGATCACAAATCTGTGAATTTGCAAGGAAACTCTAAAAAAGGTGGTCACTGTACTGTGAAAATGGTATCAAGAAAGGATGCTTCAAGCATCATTGCTGTTGCTAAATTCTACAATGTAAAATTTTAAGTGACAACATTTCCTGAAGGAAAATAACAAGCTTTTCTGTAATTGTATGCAACAAGATACAGGATTAAACATGAATAGTGAATAATGATTAATGGTGATGGTGGCTGTGTACCACTTTACTAAAAAAATTAATAAAAATACTAATTATGAATCTAAAATATAAGTAGAGGTTCCTGCTGTGCCCTAGGAACAGGTGTGGGATGGATGTGTAAGTTGAACTGCACTGTGTTTCCATACTACTCATTTTCAATTAGCAGTGTTCAGGGGGATAAGCAGGCTTGGAATATGGTACTTTACAAGAAAAAACAAAACAAAACAAAACAAAAACAACCTAAACAAAACACAAAACCAAAAAAAAAACCCTCTTACTTCCTATGCCAGTGGAGTAAATAAGTGAGATTCTGCAAATCCAAGTTCATCAAATACTTTATGCAGTAGATCTTTGATGGTTTAGTAAAAATTATGCAGATTTGATAGTATTTTAGAGGAGCAGACTTTTTCCTATCTTTTTGTATTAAAAATAAACCTGCATCTTTTTAAGCAAAAACTATTCTGTCAGTTATGTTAAGCTAACATGAGTAACATGCATAAATAATTTCATTCATGTGAGTAATCCTGTTTGTTATAATGCAACAGCTTCTCTAAGCACTAATTGTCACATGTCTTAATTATTTGTCAGATTAGATCCTGTAAATTTCATTTCTTGTGCATTTTCAGTGAAGTTCCTAATATTTTTGTCACCATTGTAAGTACTAACAGTTTTGATGGGGAGCATCTTGGAAAACAAGATTAATAGTTGAGTTTGAGCAGGAGATTTCAAGGTCACCATTAAGAAATTAATAATACAGTGTCAGATTTGCAGCTGGTGTAAATCAGCACAGCGCTGCTGGTACTCGAGTGTTGGGCTGATTTAGGCAGCTGAGGATTATCTCACAGATATTTGAGATCTGAAATTCAAGTGAAAAACTGTACCCAATTATACAAAACTGGTGAATGGGCAAGAATAGGTGATGGAGGTCCTCCAGAGAGGTAAGTGAGAGATGCCTCTTGCAGCACCTTTGAAAGATCTAGTTTGTGCTTTCTCAAGCCTCTCAGCTTGCCCACTTCTTTTCCACTTGCTGGCAGCAACTACTGTCCAAAACTGCTACTCACTTTAACACCTGCTGCTGCTACTACTATGTCATGCAGCGAAACTAGGCTCCCTTTTTTCCCATCACATACATTTTCCTTGGGATAGAGAAGTCTTTTACGGTTATTTCTTCCTGGTGCTGCAGCAGCTATAATCTGATCCACACTATGAACACACACAAGTCATTGGGATGGAAGCTTCTACAGACTTATAAATCTTAAATAGTGGGATAATTTGTTTCAGCAATTTTTTGGCTAGGGTGTACACATTTTACAGCTGTCCTTGTTCTGTGGCAAGGACGATCAAAATAAAAGCTATGTCATGCTTTCAGACATTTGGTTCATGTCTTCCCAACATTCAGGATGCTGTGATCTGTGGAAGTTGTCATGATAGAAAGTAATTTGTTATTCTGGTGCCATTAACATTTTTTCCTGCATTAAGAATATTGCCAAGTTTGCACTTTAATCCCTTCTGCTGACAGCCAGTTTTCACAATGTGTCCTGATTTAGTTTTTTTTAATTATTATTACAATTCCAGGTATAAATGTTTTAATTTGTCATTCACCAGGCATCCTGCATGTGGCCACGAGGTTACAAAAGAGCATTAAAAGACGTTGCTAAGAAAAGTTCACTAAAAGTGCATTTTGGGTGATGTATGTTGTACTACATTTTCTTTCCAGTTTTGCAATAAGTGCAAAATACAGCAAAATAATTTCAGGACAGTTCCTTACCCTCAAATCTGGCATAGATCTAAATAATAATCACACCTTAGCTTTACTAACTCTAGGGATACTGCACAGCTATGGAAATGAGATCTCTGTGGTCACAAAAGGCACCTGATAGTCAGAACTTCTGACTTCTGTCTGAGACTGTCACATTGACAGATAAAAATTTTATGATCCACCATGAGCAAAGGACAACCCAAGTTTATCTGCCTCATAGAAGTTTCACAACTCTGTTGCTAACTCAATAACCTGTACTGTGCTCATAATTAGCTCAGCATTCCCATGCCTGCTACCATAGCCACTCTTGCTAGCCTGCAAGTTAGGAAGAATTTAAACTGTGCTTAATACTTCATCTTTCCTACCCTGAAAAGTTGTTATTGTCTTTGGAGGGATCATGGTCTCTTCCACCAGGCAGTCTGAGGTAAAGTCCACTCCCTGTGATATATGGGAGTAGCAATCTGGCCTTAAGTAATCAGCCTAAATTCAGACAGTGATGGACTGTCAGTAATTTGTCACCAGTGAAATGTGAGTGTTCATAGATGAGCCTTTCAGTTTAAATTGCAAAGGAGTAGCATAATTCTCCACATCTTGTTTCTAATCCTCAGAGATCCAACAGATATATCCATCTGGAAAACAAGTGCCCATTAGCATCACTTCACTGCACACCACCACTATGACTTTTAGAAGCTGAAATGGCAGTAGGAAGAATTTACAGGAAAGTATCTGGGGATATGTGGTGCTTGGTATATGCCACAGCCATAGGGTCTGAGGTGCTTTTCCCAACAGGATCTGCTAGCTGCTGCCAAGAGAAATTTCTTTTCACAAACTGGACATTAGCATTGCCAGCCTTTAATCAGACTCATACAGCTTAATAGGGGAATGTTCTGCAGGCTCTTGGGGATAGCTCTGGCAGTAATCCAGTACAACTACTACATACACCATCCGTTGTAATTTATGTTCAATATTTTCCAGATTAACCTGAAATTACTTTCATTAGTGGGCAAGGTGTAGCAGTAAAGTAAAACCAAGTTGTTTTAACAGTTTAAAGACATAGGAAACCGTATATATGGACACACAGAAAAAGAAATGCTATGTGCCTCACAGCTACCTGATATTTTGATTTAACTTCAATGTCTTGTGTTCTGTTCAGCCACTTGTGAAAGTCAAGAAGATGGCAGGATGTTTCACACTAGTGTCACAGAAAAAGCAACCTCTAGACAGTAAAATGAAGCTAATATAGGCAAACCTGACTGGGAGTTATTTCTGGAAACCCCATTGAAAATAAATGCATCTGCAGGTGTTGATTATAGCTTTGTCTTAATAAGTCAGTTTTAATCAGAATATCAATTCATAACTCTCTTGCTAATGAAATGCAATATGACATTGTATTAAGTTTTGAAATGAAGTCTTTTACTAGATTAGCTGAGAGTAACTTTATTTCAAATACATAAAGTTCTTATAATAAAAGTATAGTTCTTCTGCATACAAACACTTTCAGATGAATACATAGATTTTGCCCTGGAGCTGTTTAAAGGCTGCATAGATGTGGTGCTGGGGGACATCGTTTAGGGACCATGGCATTGTAGGGTTAATGACTGGACTTGATGATCTTAAAGGTCTCTTCCAGCCAAATGATTCTATGATTCTATGATTTAACATCAGTGCATAACCTTTAATAACTAACTAAGAAATTCTACTTAGGAAAGACTGCAAAAAAGAATGTGACATATCACTGTATATTGATATAGCTGAGATAAAGAAGTAAGACAATAAATTTGAAGATAACAATGCAGTTGGCTCACTGGGGCCATAATCGCAGCTTGGTAATCATAATGTGTTCTTTTTATTGTTAATTCCAACTGTTTTTCTTATGAAAAATAATGTACCAATATATTCTAAAGTTTGTATTGCTGTTTTGAAACAAGAAAATTAACAGAGATTTATATTCTACAAAGCCAATAGGGCAAAATTATCCTGGAAAGATAATTCAGTATTAAAAAATCTCTAATAGGAAATGTTAGTATAATTTTGGTCAGGTTGCCTTTTATTACCAATAAGCCTGTTCATCTCAGCTCCATTAGACACTGTAGAAGTTTTCTGTGAAAACTGGGTCATTCTGAAGGTCAAGAGACTTGGTAGATTCCTCCCAGTAAATCAACAATGGCAGGCTGCCATTGAAAGAAAAAAAGGCAGCTGCCCCAAGTGTCTTTCAGTACTGGTAAAGGAATTGTAACATACTCCAAATACACTTGTTTCTGTCTGAGGCATTGCCTTAGTTGCAGCACTCTGGAAAAAGTTCCAAGTTCTCCTTGGGGCAGTGGTGGGTGCTGTGAAAATGTGAGCTTCTGCTGGGAGGAGTAGCCAGGTTTTCTTCATCCCTCTGACTTTACTGTTGATTTTGATTCTATTGGCAAATGACCACAGAGAAAATGGGATGAGGATAGGATGGAGATTGGCTACAGGGAGGAGTCTCCAGTCTCTCTCTTGGTAGGATAGCTGTGCTAGGAACGTTTGGATTTTCTCCAGCAGAGCGACCCTGGATGCCTCCGCCAATCGACATGAATGGAATTCTGTGATTTTAAGAGGATGAATTTTCTTTCTCACTGTTGAGCTGCTGAAAAGGTTGCCTTTACTGCACTGAAAATGGTTAGAGAATCACAACGTTGTACTCTGCCTCTTTAAT
Organism: Ceyx cyanopectus; assembly: GCA_013401355.1. Taxonomy (NCBI): domain Eukaryota; kingdom Metazoa; phylum Chordata; class Aves; order Coraciiformes; family Alcedinidae; genus Ceyx; species Ceyx cyanopectus. The sequence goes on from VYZU01036929.1 coordinate 47,589, forward strand.
TATAGATCAGAGTATTGTGCCTCAAACAAGCATTTAGTAAAAGCAGAAGAGGAAAACCAGCTACCTCTGTTCTGAGCTGTGTTTTAAAAGAAAGTGACCAGAACTGCATTTTAAAGCCTGATATGGTAAGGTTGTTTTGAAGACAGCTACCTAGGTGAAGGTCTACATCCGGGGCAGCTGCAGGAATGCCTGGGAATCCTGAATGGGAGTAAGAGAGACTGAGATGTGTCTGGGCAGGTAGAGAACAGGTTCAGTATTGGGAGGTTTTTAATATAGAAACTAAGACAGGGTTTTGAGGCTTTTGAGTGTACATGTAGGTATCTTAAGTTTGACCAAAATCCAGTGAAGGTACTCAAGTGCTTTTCTGAATCTGAGACTTGCTTAGCACAAATAAATCAACAAACTCAGAAAACAACCAAAGAATTCAGGAAAAATACCTGAAGCTGAGAAGAAATAAAGATGTGAATACTTCTAATACAACAATCTAACACTCTTCCTTACCTCTTCAGAGGACACTGTCTTTT
>VYZU01036930.1:0-41454 GCA_013401355.1 Ceyx cyanopectus
AGCCATGTGCCTCCAAGTCTCTGGGAAGCTCCAATTAAATAAGATTAATTTCCCATCCAGGGGCAGGCAGACAGCACCCTGGCAGGGAAGGGGAAAGCCAAGCACTGGCCATGACACCATGGGATGCAACAGGGAGGCTGGCACAGGAGATCACCAGAGGAGAGCAGTGGTTGTTCCATACAGAACTATGTGGCACAAAGCTATGCTGGAAACTGGAAGGACACTGATGCCCCTGCAAGACTGAGGTGTTGGTAGTATACCTCACAAGCTGAAGGATTTAAATTTTGGTGAAGAAGTAATACATTTACCCTACCCTTGCTACTGAGAGCACTGTAAGATTGATTCCCCTCATCTTCATCTTGAAGTATGGGACATACACTTAACCTTACACCAATCATGATGCTGAGCCAGTCTGTGTCATAAGCTGCTCACAGAAACAGACAGCATCTATCTATAGGAAAAAAAAAAAGAAGAGGTTTCTAGATTCAGCCATTTCTAACACTGCAAGTAAGATCCAGGTAATAAAGGCTTTGAGCACAAGAACATCTCCAGTTTTCACCTCATACAGAAGATCAATGATCCAGAGGGACTCCAGGTGTTTTGACTTCAAATGGAAAGAAAATGCAAACCAACTGTCCAAGAGCCATTTCTGGATTATCAAACCACAGATAAAATGCTCTGTGAGTTACACTGTAGGACATACAGCTCTAATGTTAAATAGAAACTTCTGAAGCATCCCAGACCACCTGTAGATGCCTCCCAGATCTTGACAGCCCCCACCTCTTTTATTTTTTATCTAGTTACTGCAGCTCCCTATTCAAGCACCTCTGCTCTTCATCCCAAACTGGGGTTCAGCAGCCTGCTAAGGGATACAGGACTGCCAACTGTTCCTGATTTACACTGATGGAGAATATAACCTCCCTTTATGAACCCAAATATAGCCACTACCCAGAGACAGAGCACAGTATTTTATATTAACAAGCATGTTTCTGCCTCAGTGCTTACAGAGGAGGTGAGACTGTCAACATGGAAGAACTAAACCCACCTTCCTAATACCTTCAGTCAGATTTGCTACACAAAATCCCTCTGTTGTGCATTAGACCTGGCCAATGTCAGTCCTAGTTAGGAAAGAAGAATCTTTGCTAGCAGAGTATGCTGAGGTGTGATTAAGGAGGAAATTTCATTGTAGCATTCAGATTTTTCCCTGCCAAGCTGGTTTACCTTGGAATAACACCAGAAAGACTGTTTTGCTTTAAATATCCTCACACTAATCAGAGCCCTCTAAGTCTCCATCAGTCTGGGAGCACAGCATATCCACCCATGCTGTCCATCAGTCCTACTGGGCTCCCACCTGGTCACCCCCCAAAGAGGTGATGCTCAGACCCCCAACTCTGTCCCCAATGGGAAGAGAGTTACCATGCCCACTCCCTTCCTCCTCTTCAGGGAAGAGAAAATATAATGAAAGGCTCATGGGTAGAAGTAAGGATACAGCGAGATCATTCACTGACCACTGTCAAAACAGACTCAGCTTAGGGAAATTAGTTTAATTTGTTACCAATCAAATCAGAATAGGGTACTGAGAAATAAAACAAAATCCTAAATATCTTCGCCCAACTCCTTCTCAGCCTCATTACTCTATTCTTTACCTTCTCCCCTTCAGTGACACAGGGGGACAAGGAATGGGGATTTCAGTCTGTTCATCATACAATATTTTTTATGCTCCTTCCTCCTCAGGGGGAGGACTTCTCACACTCTTCCCTTGCTCCAGCATGGGGTCCTCCCATTGAAGACAGTCCTCCATGAACTTCTCCAATGTGAGTCCTTCCCATGAGCTGCAGTTCTTCACAGTGCTCCAACATAGGTCTCTTCCACAGGGTCATAAGTTCTGTCAGCAAATCTGCTTCAGTGTGGGCTCCTCTCTCCACATGTCCTTCCAGAAGCTTGCTTCAGGGGTCACAGACTCCTTTAGACACCTACCTGATCTGGTGTGGGATATTCCACAGGTTGCATGTGGATCTGCTCCATCATTAACCTCCATGGGCTGCAGGGGCATCTCCACTCTGAGTGTCTGCAAGAGTTTCTTTCATGTTCTCACTCCTATTTCTGGCTGCAGTTGTTGCACAGACAATTTTTTTCCCCTCCTTCTTCCGTATGTTATCCCAGAGGCACAACCACTGTTACTGATGGGCTCAGCCTTGGCTAACAGTGGGTCTGTCTTGGAGCCAGCTGGTATTGGCTCTGTCAGACACAGGGGAAGCTTCTTACAGAAACCACCCCTGTAAACTCCCCACTACCAAAACCTTGCCTTGCATACCTCATCCATCCCTCCATCCCAGAAGGAAGCTGCCATCAGTCCTTTCTGGTAGCTGTAACAGTACAGCAAGTAGCTTTGCTCAGAAAGATGAAAGCCTACGGAACATCAAGAAAAGGCCCTTACTCTTGCATTCTGGCAGTGAGCTATTGCACAAGAGGTCACAGATAAGGTGATGTATACCTCTTCAGTCCTCCATCTCCCCAGCCCTCCACACAGCTGTCATCAAAGAAAAATACTTCCCATTTCATCAGAAGGGGCCCTGATGATGCTGGCACCAATAACAGGGAGAAAATGCTTTCTGCCAGTAAGGCATAAAATGCTGATATCCCTACGCAGTCCTCACTGGGGAATTAAATCCACTCCCTAAAAGGTGATGAAACACTAGAGAAACACACACACTCCTCCCCAGGGTATCAGGGAATAGGAGACATCTGTCCTTTTTCCTTGCTTTACTCCAGTGGTCTCCACTGGCTTCTAGCCACCTCTGGAAGCTGGTGCTGATCATATGGGATGCTGCATCCCGAGGAAGCCACCTCAGCTTGCTTTACACCAAGTTCACAGCCTGCTGGAGCCCAAGAGCACCAATCAAGCAGACTCCAGGCAGGCACGCCTAACCCTTCTAGGGAATGCATAGAGCTACCAAGGCAGTTAAATGGAGCCACCCTGCTCACTGTATTCAAATGCCATTGGAGGCATACCACAGGTGAACAGAACTTTGAATACAGCTAGACAGATGTTGTTTCAGGGCTCACTAATTCCCTGTCCCTAATTCATTCATGGTTTCTGCAAGATACAGTCAATTCTTGACCAGCCACCACACATGCATGTTTCTTTGCTTTCAGTTCGGCTAGCAAAATCCATTTACCGTGCCTGTCTCATCCGGTTTCCATCAAGCTTGCTGAATTCTCCTCCAGTGAAATAAGCAAGTTTACTGTAACACCCTCTTTTGTAAGAGCACAGCTAAAATGACAGTCTTTCTGGTGCCTGACTCTTTCCCTTCACAGCAGGAGCTAAACACTGCTTGTTTTCAATTGTGAACTGTTCTGACTTCTTGAAATGCATGAAAGTACCAAGGGGGTCAATTTAACTGGGAAAGAGGTTTCTAAAAGAGAATATTTATTTACCTCACAGTTTGCTTTGGACAAGTTTAAGCTGATAATTTAGTAGCCAAGGATGTGGGAGTCTCCAGGTGAACACTTAGAGGGAAGAAAAGCAACTCAACATCTGCCTTGTCCAACATTGGCCATGAGGAGCAGGATCCAGAGACCAGATTGTTGGTTTAAGGTCTCTGGTTGAAAAGCCCTGCACTACTTGGTGGGTCTGGGAGAGGCAGGTCAAAAGCCCCCCAACTTGCACAGCCCAGGGTTTTTTGGCTTTTGGTGCTAAAGCTATCTTTGGGCCTTGTAGAACATGGTCACAGTCTCCTGAACCATGTGACGTCCTCCTCAAGGAACCTCCTAGGGGTAGGGGTTTCCCAGACTGAGTTTGGGGCAGAACAGTTGGAACAGAAAACCCAGATCTGTTCCTCCCACACCCCTCCTCCTTCCTTTTTTGCTTTTCTGATGACCATGAACCCATGGCACATCTGCTATAAGTCACCAGCTTATCACCCCTATGCTAAATGCTGCCAGATAAGCAGCATGTGAGTCAGTGAGCTTTTTACTCAAAAAATTCTGGGGAAACCAGCCAAGCTGCTATCCGCAATCACTGGAAGACCCACACTAGCAACTTACCAAGAAGTTGCCACTAGCAGCCTCAGAGCAAGTGGTTAATCCCCAGGGATGCACACCAAAGGAGGAGACTACTAAAGAACTCTCCCCTCTCATCCCCACTCCTGCCTGAGAAGGACAACTGAACATCTGGAGCCAGGCAGCTGATGGGAACCCAGCATGGGGCACACAAAGCTCTGCACATGGAAACCTGGCCCCTGTACTCCATTTGCAAAATGCTTGAAGTCTGATGCTTTCAGCACAGGAAATGTCCAAAGTCTTCACACTTTAGGGCTGAATTCCATGCTCTCCCCACCCCCCATCCCACTGCAGTAGCCTGCAGTTTTCATTTCTCATCCTCTCAGGTTATAGTTTCCTTAAACTCTTTTCACATCCTTGCTATTTTTTTGGTGGCTCCTCAAATTTCATTCTCTTTTCCAAGTTACATGAGAGGAATTTAGGACTTCTGCTACTTGTCCCTTCTCATTAGCAGACATAAATTAAAAGCAGAATTAAAGAGATTATTTGCAATACCACTTGACACACCTGGAAGCCTCTTACTGCTTTGTCACATACTGTGAATTCTGACCCAACAAGGGACTTTACATCCAGTCCTTGCTAAGTGTTTATCTACATCCTGTTTGTTAGATAAATTTGGAGTAAGATATCATCTCCTTCTTGGAAACAAGATAATCTTGAGGCTATGCTGAAAGATTGTGTTTCCTGCATCAAGTTTATCAAGTTTGTTGCAAAAGGAGTTTGCACCTACAAAGGTTTAAATTTATTTTTTTTGCTTTTTTTTTTTTTTAACCGCTAAACACTGGCTATGAACAACCTGCAGAAAAAAAAAAAAAAAAAGCAATTTTTTTTTTCCTTTTCACAGAATTTGTGTAGGATGTTACCAGACCTGCACGGGAAACTGAGCTACTGCCTGCAGGGCCCTGGTCAGCCACAGCCTCCCACAGAGAACAGAGCTACAGTGAGCCAAGGAAAATCACTACACCCCAGCCTGCTGCCAGGACCAACAGCATCCTGTTGATTTCTAGATTTCCAGGAGCCAAATAACTACAGACCTACAGATTTTCATTGCTATGCTGCACCCATCCTCTCAGCTCTGCAATCCTGTGTGCCATGGAAGAGTCGGAGAGAGATGCTGATTTTTCTGTGATCAGGACCCAACATGCTGACATTAGCACCCAGCAGCTCAAGGATGTTAAGTGTGGTCTAGAGTTTTTTGTTTTGGTTTGGGTTTTTTTCCGTGAGGACAGTCCCTACTGTTAAAAGCTCAGCACAAACAAGCGGGCACAGGGCTTGCAGAGCTTTGCCAGTCCCACAGTACCACTCGTACCCTAAGAGACAAACACGCATTCAAAGCGGGACACAAAGCTGAGCCTAGGGAGGAAAGCAGGGCCTGTGGGAAAAGCACCAGGAAGGACTGAGCATGTGTCACAGGATACTCTACCCCATCTGGTCACAGGAAAGAAGATGAGAGAGATGAGGACAAAGCCAACAGCTCAACAACTGTCACCTCAGAGCTCCAAGGCATGGCAAGAGCACATAGGCCATCACTTCTATGTAAGACACCTCGTGCTTTAATCTCTCCCTGGGGAGAAAACCTCTTCCAGCCCAGACTGTTTGTGTATTCAGCTAATTTTGTTGCCTGACTTTCCACCTACTTGCTCAGCAGAAAACCGATCCTCCCAAGTAATCATCACTATTTCATCCCTACCCTCAGATGCAAGGCCATGGCACAAACAAAACCCTGCTCCATTGCATCAGCTGCAAACCCAGTGTCACAAGGGCAAGTAGCTCCCCCTTGCCATGTCCCCTTTGCTCAAGCTCCTCTCCCAGTCAGAACACACTGCAGGCCAGCACAGACAAATACTGCAACACAGTCTAAATAAGCCTTATCTATCCTAAAATACATTTCCAAATCTCCACTGTGGCTCCTACATACAAGTCAGGCTGTTCAAGGGCAGTGGTATAATTAAGGGGAAAAAATACCCTGCATACACCTGGGAGCATCTTGAACAGCAGGAGCTTAGTATTAGCTCTTGCCAGAGCACAGTGAGACTATTCCTGCCTGCTGCCTTCAGTGCCAGTGTCCACAGTTGAAAAAATGAAAAAAAAATAAAAAAGAGGTTGTGGAAGTGGAACAGCTTCCAAGAAACGTTAGGAGAATGAGTTGGGAACTGGAAAGCCTGCTGTGCAGCCACAGGCTCAAGTGCTCAATTGGTTCATCTAAGCCAAGAGAGGATCAGGAGAGGACTTAATCACTCCGTGCAAAAGTACCAGTGCAGGAAGACAATTTCTGCTGGCAATGACACACACACACACACACACACCCTGCCTCCAGGGCTGCTCAGATACCACACAGTGAAGGCAAAAGGAAACAACTCAGACTGTGGGTCACTATAAAAGGACAAACAAACTAGCCTAGGCTAGGAAGTATTATGCCCAGGTCTCATCTTCAACTGCAAGCCACCCTACCCTTATGCCCCAAAACTAACAGAGGAAGGCAGATGAGCAGCGGAGATGTCCTGGTCCCCTCTCTCCAGGCTAGTCACATGAAGCCAAGCTACATAGCAACACCAAGGGCATCTACTGACAGCCCACTCTGAGATATCACTCTACACCTTCTTTTAGCCCTTCATTTCATATGCAAAACTTACCAAAGGAGACAGCCCATGTTCTCACTAAAGACAGGCCAATGGTCACCTGTAAAAAGGAAAGTAGATTATGCTGATTTTAAAATGCAAGTCAGCTATCCTCTCTTGGTGTGGAGGAGGATCATTTAGGACAGGCCAGTAAGCCTAAGAGGTCAGAACAGGCATCCTGTGTCCTCTTCTAGCACTTGAGTTTTGCTGTCCTTTCATTCCTGCTTCCATACTGAAACCATTTTTTTACTAGGGAAGCTTTATATGAAACTGCTCTAAAAATCCAGCTGCAACCTGCTCTTCACTCCTCCTTCCGATTACAATGCTCACTTCACCTTTAAAGCAAGGTTGCCCAGGATGCTGCTTGAGCCGAGTAATAAACAGCACAGATCATCCGCTGCCAGTCTGGGTCTGTAATCCCATTGCAGAGCTGCATCCTGGAGTCAAGCTGCAAAACGAGTGAGCAGGGATATGGCACTGCTTCTCTCGGGAACAGGGACAACCAACTGGGAGCCAGCCCATACTGACTCTCAGACTGGTACCCACCCTGCACTGTCAACACACCTTGCACAAGGCTCCCCTTCTTTTTTTTAAAGCAGAGGGACAACATTTTTTCACATTCAATCACTAATTCCTTACAACCCTGAAGCATATTTTACTTTTTTTGAGGTTAGCCAAGCATTTTAGATGCTTGCAAAATACCATCCAGCTTTCCTTAATAGCCATGTCTGTGTAGTCATCTTGTATTCCCAGTGTTCCTGCACCTCTTTGGGCTTTTTTAATCTTGCTAAAGACAAGTATAAAGAGATGGTGAAGATCGTAGTCATCTAAGAAGGGAAAATAAATTGGTGAGAAACCGATTACATTTAATAGACCTATTGCTGCTCTTGTATTTTCCTCTCCATGGCACTACTGTGAAAAAGCCTTTCTCCTTCCTTCACCTGCTGAAGGGCTGAGATCATACAGTTTGGACACCTCCACACCATAACTTGAAGATTCATTCTCTTGCATTCAACAGGGTCCACCCTTCACACTGCTCTCTGGCATCCAACACCATCTCTGAAGACATTCCAGGTTTTTAATAGCTTGAACATTCTCCCCAGTGTCCCCAGAAATCCATATATGACCATTTTACACACCTCACTGCTGCACTTTGCCTCCCAAGTTTCATTCTTTCCCTGATGTAGTCCTTCAGGGCCATTTCACACCTCCCAGAGCCTTGCATTTTTAAGTCCACATTCTACTTCAGTTTCCCCAGGTACTGAATCATTGACCTAAAAATGCATCTGGGCAAGTTATTCTAGGGATATAAAGCTTCCTACAACCTTTCAGCAAGAATCCTACCTCAGGGATTTCTCACACATAATAGTCCTTCACTGCTTGATCACAGCCTTCCCATCATCTTCTGAAGGCAGCTAGAACCAATACAAATTCTTTGGTCTCCAGAATTCTGTGTATGTGCAATACCATCACTTCAACTGCAGCCTCCTAGACTTGCTGCAGCAGCTGGGGCAGTGCCAAGCTATCCTGTTCCCACCATCCTTTCACACTCTTGCCTCTGCAGCATCACCAGAGAGAGCCTCTAACAGAGGCAGCAGCTCCAACATAACAAGAATCCCTGCCTGGAAAGCTTTACAACCTACACTGACACAGCATGTGTTGGAAGAAAAAAAAAATGTATATAAAAAAAATAAAACCCAAACAGGTCTGTAGAGAGGAAGACAACTAGTTGCAGGCCACTGAACAGACCATGCTGTACCTTCCTTCTCCACTGCCTAATGTGATAACCTGCAAGCATCTCTCCATGACTGGTGGAAGTTGGAGTAACCCTGTTCAAACGTCTTTGTGCAAGCACAGCTTTCAGACATCAGTGCAAAGAAATGTCTGTGTGAGTAAAGGGAAGGAACTGGACTTAAAGCACCAGCCAAGAAAACGCTGGTTTGGTTTTGCATGAACTCTACCCACCCTTCACCTTCAAGGGCACTTCCTCCCCTTGCCACAAGTAACAAGCACAGATAATTGAAGGAAAACATCATTTCCTGTATTATCCATGCTCATTACAAGCTGTGAGGCTCATTCTGGCCTCCACCAGCTCCAAGTAAACAGGAAAGACTGCAGCATAGGCACAAGAGAGAGAAGAGCTGCTGAGACTCCTACAAAACAAACTGAGCCACTTAATAGCTCCTGAAGGACCCACAGCCAGGGAGACACATGGGGTTGTACTCAGACTAGGACATCACAGGCCCATGGCTTTTTGCACAGCCCAAGTTGTCTCTTAGAGCTTATGCAGGAGAGTGGATTTAACTGTGCAGTGCTGGAACACCAGAGGTGGAGTTCAACCTCCGTATGCCTACTAATTTGTGTGGGTTTCATCCTGCTTTCTCCAAGATGCTTCCTCATCCAGGCAACAGTACCTTGCCAATTAGTCAGAGAAAAAGATTACTTGAAAAAAAGTAAGAAGTTCTTCCTCTTAAGTCCTTTTTTTCTAAGCTTTGGGGTCTTTTTTTTTTTTCTCCATTGCATGAGCACAATGGATCTCCGCTGCTACACTTTGGCTTCTTCTACTCTGTTGTCATGGCTGGCTGACAACTCCCAGGAGATGAGTAGATAGACAGTTTGGTCACAGGTCACTCATTGTCCCACCCCTGGAATCTCATAGATGCCCCTCACTAAGAGTGTCTTCAAAAAGGTCTTCAGGGACCACATTTCAGTAGCTCACTGCGGAAAGGCAGTATGCTCAGCAGTGCTGAAAGCTGGGTAGAGTGTGAAGCATTAGTAGACATGCAGAAAAAAAATCTAGCTAATCAGAAAGATTTGTGGAAAAACAATTTGCTTTGGCAGCACATTCCAGGTCACTTTTTCCCTGAAGGGAAGATCCAGAAGGGATGCTGCCCATGCTCTAAGGTCAGACAGCACTCCTTTATAGCATTAACCTCAATCAAGGAAGCAGCAGCAGTCTACCCAACCTGGACACAGCATATCTGCATACACCCAGCAGTGCTGTTTTCCTCTACCAGATGGTTAAATGCACAGGTCTGGAACCACCAGCCACTTCCAAGCCAGCTCCTTGCAGATCCCTTGACAAACATTGAGCATTTGGGACAGGTGGGGAAAGAGCAATGAGAAACAGCAGCGACATGCTGAAGTAATACAGCACCTTCCTTTCAAACATCCTCACTGAACATCAAGTCAGGCTCCTTCTTGCTTAATATTCACCCTTACCCAGAAATCATCTCTTGCTCACGCCTCAGCTCCCTCCCATTCTTGGTCCTCCCCTCCACACTCCCATCAGGGTCAGGAAACTCTCTGGTTCAGCATCTTGCAAGGGTGATTTATACCATCTTCAACCTGGTAAAGTATAAAATACTGGAGACAATCCAAGACTGCAGGAAGCAGGTCTGCATTGGCAAAGATGAGACAGAGGAAGAAACTGGATGGGAACTAGATGGGCTCTTCCTTCACCTGGTGCCCCCTCTCCTCTTCTCCAAGTCTTGTGATTTATCTCACTTTGGACTATCTCTGCAGGAACCAGGTCCATTACGGAAATTAACATGAGCTATTGCCAGCAGCTGGCAAGATCAAACTCTCAACACGCCTGTCCCCTTCAAGCAGGGATGGCAGACACCACAGGGCTTGCAGCCAAATGAATGGGAATAGGTGCCAAGAGAAGATCCCGCACTGCACCCTGACAGGCCACCAGCTTCAGAGTCTGTTGGCCAGTGGCACAGCTCAGAGGGCAAGAGAGATACCAGTCTGAAGCTGGATGCCACCACAGCTTGGCTTCCAGAAGCAACATAGGCAGAGACCTCTCTGTGCCATTGCACACAACCCTCACGATGAACACATCCAAGCTGCTGGAGACTTCAGGATGCTCCAGTGCTGAGGGTCTGAATTTGGGGGGAGGAAAAGAAGAAAGCTTTCCCAACTTCCACAGCTTCCCCTACCAGGGATATATCCCTAGTATTAAGATGCCCGAATCAAGGAAAAAAAAGAATTAATCTCCACAGATTAATGACTATTACAGAAGGTTGGTGGCTGCAGGTACAGCTAGATATGTCCTTTCTTGAAAGGTTTCAGCTTTACACACAGAATGAGCCATGGGCACCCTACAAGAGGCAGCTTGATGTTTCATTGACCTCAAACAATGTCATAATAATCCTCCAGAAAAAAAAAATCTTTTTCCCCTCATATAATAACACAAGAGCATTCAATCTTGAAGAAATTTGTGCTTCAAGCTGGAGAAATCACAGAAATAAATGCCTGTGGAAACATATTTGAAGGGCTTGAAGATAACAAGGAAGGGACAAAGTTCTCCTGAGACACGATGAGCCCTGTCAGGCATTACTGACATAAGGAGAGAAGTACAAACTCATGCCAGGAGAGGAGGTTTTCAAGGTGATGCTCTATCTTACTAGCCCCATGCAGCATCACAAAGCTCCCCTGACCAGCATTTCTCAACCCAAGACATTGAAAGCATCAGAGAGGAGCCCAAGATCAACTCCAAAGGCAAATTCTCACATTCTTAGAGCAGCACTTGTGCACAGAAGCAGCTATAGGAGAAAAGAAGTGTTGTAAGCAGAGAAATGCTGCAACACTCCACAGAACCACCCATCTATGTTTGTCGAAAGAGGTGAGTTGTCCCTTAGAAGTCAAGGAATTATGTCCTGAAAGCTTAGATCTTCATGGCCACAAGAAGACCAGGAAAGAAGCCTTCTAATCAAAGTGACCTTAAAACTCTTCTGCTTCTCTGATACATCAGGGATGCAGTGATGTACACACTCTCTGGTCTTAACACTTGGACAAAGTGTCCTTACACATCTGAGTGCCAAAACAGGAGTTTGTTTCATCCGAGGTTCTTCTGGCCTGAAGTGGTAGAGCCGAAGGTCAAATAAAAACCTTTGGAAAAATCATTGTTCTAATTTTCTGCAAACAGACTTGTGGCTGGTACTTTCCATTTATCAAGACAAGCAAGTTGGAAGTTATCAATTGGACAGTCACAGCGCTGCTACTGACAAATCAGCTTAACTCATTGATTAGAAGAGGATTTGGAAACAAACAGGAGGGGAGATTTCCTTCCTTCCGCAACATTTAAAAGAAACACGCCTCATGCTCTGCCATGACGTAACCTTTTGCCAGGCTTCCCTCAGCCCAGCCTAGACACAACAGGGCACCATGCGCTGTATCTAGGGCCAGAGCCCAAATTCTTAAGTGCCTCTGAAAGTGTCCTGTTAAAGGGATCACATTAAGCCTCACTGCACTGCCCACACAACATCAATACCCTCCTGCAAATCCCCTGAGAGAGCCTGGAGTGACACTAACCTTAGATGGATTTGAGCCCTGACTGCACAGTCCCCTTTCTGATCTCCCATACTCTGCTCCCTGCATTGCCGTGATACTCTCACTCTAGGATATGGGGAACCTGCCAGGACTGCTGATCAGCTGCATGATCAACTTAAGAGGAGAAGAGCAAAGTACACCAGCCAGCTCCTTTGCATTCTCTGCCATTTCTTTCCTATGCTCCTCAGCTCTCATGGGAAACACCAGAGCCTGACAAGTGAACTGTAGGTAGTACTGGGTGGGTTTAGACTACCCACCAGGAGCTGAAAGATGCTGGAGAAACCTAGTAGCTTTGCATTTGAATGCCCTGCAGGGAGTAACTGAAGGGAAAGCACAAGTGCCCTTTGGTAGGCCCCTGTCCCCCAGGGAAGGATGTTTTGGCCAGCAGATTCAGGGAGCTGGGCAAAGCCAGGCTATGCATCAGCTCCTGACAGCCCAGACACTTCATTCTCCACCAGCAGAAATGCATGGCAACCTTGCACAAACCTCCCCAGGTACTCTGGCCAGCACCATGTTTGCCCTCCTTCTCCCATCCCTGCCAACCTCCTGACCATCCACTCCCTAAATAGCTCAGAGCATTTCAGAAGGAAGGCACTGAATATGTGTATTGGTTTTCCTGGCTCACAGTTCACAAGCAAGTTTCATTACAAGCACCTGCAGGATTTCAGACACAGCCTTGTGTATTCAAATTATATAATTAGTCATGTACAAGGTGACATTTCTGGGACTAAGAACCTTTACCTAGAGGAGTAAGGAAACATTATGCTTTCTAATATGTTGTAGTATATTTAGTGCATTCTTAGTATTAAACTTTAAATAGGTGGTTTGCTTTGGCCTCCCAGTCATAATGGCCTTGATAACCTTACAAACAACTAGCTACTACCTATTCTTTTGTGTACCACCAGTACTGTTTTGCTTGCTGGCATAGTTTGTAACAAATTTTAAGTGGTATAGTGTTCTTGAGGGAGTGTGAAGTGACCTGGGGCTGGTAAGAAGGGAGAAGGAGGAGAATTCCCAAGGACAACTGCACCCAGCTGGTTTTGAGGCTAACAACTCCAACCACACATGCGTTGGAAGAGAGAGGTGAAATGTGCAAGCTGATGAAGACTTCAAGCCTTCCTCCCCCCAGATCCATGCAACTACCAGAAGAATCCCCATTATTTACTAAGCATATGCAAGGATTGCACGATCCAAATTCCTGGATTTGATTAATTTAGGCACTCCCTTTGTTAGCATACTGTGAATATGTATAAGATAATGCTATATGAAGTGTAAAGTGTGAGAAACCTAGTGCACACATTAGGTGGAGATATCCCCCTGTTACCCGGCGCCGTATTAAAGAAATGCCTGCTCATACAACATTAAGGTGTTGCTGAGTGTTCTTCATTTCAGCACAAGGAACAAGAAAATGTTTCTAATTTTCTCCTCTCCCTCACCTGTGTGTGCACCATCTCTTGGCACAGAGGCTGCAGGTCATACAGCCTCCTTTTGCTCAATGTAAAGATCATCCATGACCCAGAGTTGTGGGGTGGAGGGAGGAGGGAGTGGATGCAGTCTTGAATCTTAAGTAGGTTAGATTTTGTATTACACCTCCATGCGAGAAAGCAGAGAAGCGCTTCACAGTTAGCTGTAATAGCATCATGTGAGACAGTGGCATGCAAAGAACAATGGCTGCAGTCTGGCTGCTAAGACCCTGCCTCACCAGGGGAGCAGGAGCCACCAGGTACTTGGTTTTGTTTTGTTTTTCCCTAAGGAAACAGCTACAACAACTTGCCTTCTGGTTAACCAGGGGGTCTACACACACTGTAGACCCACCACATCTGCAGGCTAGGCCCAGGTGAGGGTTATCCTAACCCCAAAGCACTGAATAAGCCTGCCATAACCTACATGTGGAGCAAGAGACTGCAAACAGATTTCTGCCTGTAGCTCAGCAGTACAGACCTAAAGCAGCTGGGGAGCAAGACCAAAATGTTCCCATCTGCCTGAGCATCACCTCCAGCAAAGCACAACATGCACATGGTGCAGCTGGGAGGTCCCAGCATCTTCTTCTGGTGTTTCCTTTCCAGGTACAAGGCATCCTCATACATCACTGATCTAGCCAAGTGCCATGTTCTGCAGCTCAAGGGCAAGCAGAAGGTAGAAAAGCCACACTTGCAGCAGAAGCAGAGCAGGAATCTTTTATATCAGACTTTAAATACAACATGGACCATACTGCTTCAATTGGCAAGCCCTTTGACATGCATAAGGAGACTTTTTGCCTCCTGGAGACAAGAGCCCTGCCTTCAATTTACAGTTTATGTGATAGGAATCAGGACAGCTTGCAAGAAGGGAAGGTATGACAAGTCCCCCTGGTGTGTCACATTAACACATGACAACAGTAATTAACACACCATCACCAATGGATTAAGACTGGGTGATCAATCTAGTGATCACAACCTCCCTGCAGCTCCAGCACAACTTCTTGCAATGCAAATATGCAAATATCACCCACATCCCTTTTCCTCCTAATGAAAACGGGACTTCCAAGGGCTCACCAGAATGGGTGCTGCCAGTTTGCAGCTTTTAAGTTGTATAGGGAAATTTTAAAAGTGTATTTCAGACTGAGATGTTGACATTTGATTTGCCCAGTATGAGAGACCACTGTTGCTTTATTGCCAAAAAAACAATTGAACAAAGCCTCAAGAACAGAAGATGCTGGGGAAGACCTCAATGGATGGAATGTGCCTCATGGCTATGTCAAAACATCCCTGCATAAGCATTTGGGACACCATGAACAACTAACACCCAGCTGCAGCCACTGCCTCCCTGCAGAAACAAGCTGATCTTTCAGCATTGGAGATATGCAACTGGATGCCTGTGGCATTATGTGAACCATGCACATGGGGACACCTGACAAGGCACAGACAAGTAAAGAACAGATGAGGATGGGATGCACAGCATTATTCAAGGTTCCTCATAGCACAGATCCTTGCTGGAGGACTCCTTGCAGCAGGAGATACACAAGCACATGCTTTGCATTAGTAGAGTGAGAGGTGTGAGCATCCCATCCAACCTGACAGCAATCAGGCATCCATAGCAGGAGACAGAAAAAATGAGTGCTGCAGGTCCCTAACTCTGAAATATCCAGCTCTTCACAAGAAGTGTAGCAGAGCAGTGGGACTCTTGGCTGGGCAATGCTGCAGGTAACCCAGACTTGCTTTCTTGAATCTATGCACTCAGACAAGTTACGGCAGATAGAAAAATATATAAATAAAATCTCTTTACTTCTGGCTGAAGACATTTAAGCCATAGGCTGTCAAAAGCTGGAGCTATACAGTGCATGCTCACTGCATTCTTAGGCCCTATCTTGCATGTGCACTACTGTCTGCTGTCAGGGACATTTGGCTGTACTGATCAAGCCATTCTCAGGAAATAAGCCAGCCTGAAGCGTGCAGCAGGAAAGCACTGGGGCAGATATTTTGATTCACAATTTCAAGGGCTTTTGACAGGAGCAAAGAAAGAACATTTTAAGCATTCCTTTCAGCCATCAAGTATCCCAGACCATGAGACCCCTCCTGGGGTGAGGCACAAGAACAATCTCGCTTTCAGATCAAGAGCTCCTTTGTCACCCTCTTGCAAGCCATTTGACCTACAGAGTCAGAAGCAAGCTCGTGTCACAAGTGGTCTGATGGGCCTGGTCTGTGAGCAAGCCCAGGCACTCGAGAAGGACTGCAGCCCAGCTGCCAGCCCCAACCTCTCAGCAGGGAGATCAACAGACCCTGAGCCTGAGAACTCTGCTCTGGAAATGCTCATTTCAGTTGTTTCAGCTCAGCACATTTACTTCAATAGCCAGACATAGAAGGTCACCCAGGCCAGCGTTTCCATTTACAAGAATAAACTTGTCAAGAAAGAACAGGCCCAGGCCAGGCTATTCCAGAGTGTCCAGAAAAGGTTTAAGCCTCTGAAAGAGAAGCTAGTATATTCATTTCATCAACAGGATCTTCATATTTCTTCAAAGTACACCAATTCCCAATCCTTACACCAGCTTTGGGAAAAGAGCCTGCAAATACTTCCTCATGTGTTTGCAGCTCTCCCTCCAATTGCCCTACCTTGAAAATTTGGAGCTCACTTCCCAGTACCTAATTGCAGATCTATTAATTACAAAGCACAGCACTTTTGAATGACATACCAAGGAGACATCTGACCCACACAGGGCAAAAGCCAGCACAGCTTCTGCCCCAAAATACACATGCATGCACAGTCCTTTTAGCACTGTTGACTATTGACAGCACAAGCTGCTCCCCACACCAGAAACCTCACCAAAGAATTGATCCAAGTCGTGATTGCTGTAAGGTATCTCACATGCAGCCATGCTGACAGATATGGCTCTCCCCCTGATGCATCCTGCTCTGCACCAAGGCAGGACCACAGAACCCTCCAAGGCATGCAGTGCCCAGCCAGCTTTTAAAATGCTGTGTCCTCTCCACATCCTTAGGCATTGGGCCATAGCAGATCATGTCAAACCAGCCAAAACTTTAAATGCATGCCTCAGATATCAGTATATTTGCACACAGGGGCTGCTCCTTTGCTGCAGAACCACCAACAGGCACCAAGCTCAGGACAGGGCACACTGGTGTTACAATCACCCAGCTACCCTGATTTCCTCACCACTGCCTTTCACCTAGAGCCCCAAAGGGTAGAGGCTAACATCACTCCAGCTAACACTCTGCTTCAAATCTGTCCTGCAACACCTGAAAAGCTGACAACAGTTTTTTGCAAAGAGGCAGGAACAAATCTGACTATCAGACACCAGCCAGAAGAAAGTCATGGCTACATGGATGCTGCAGAAAGCTCATCTTGAACAGTGTCTGGATAAGTGTGAGCAAGGCACACACCAGCCTGCGTGCCAACTTCTCCAGAAATGGGAAACACGCAACAGATGCATGGCGTCTATGTAGCAGAATCACCACCCTTGCTCCCACAGAGCCCTGTCAGGATGTTTGCATACAGGAACACACTTCAGATCCACACACATAGCCTTCCCAGCCTACCCAGGCACTGAAGTGTTAAAATACACCTTTAATTAAATTACAAAAAAAAATTAAAAAATAAAAAAAGAGGGCACATAGCCTGTGATTAAGGAGCATTTCTTTCCCAACATGCTGGCAACACGCCTGCAATTAGCAAGCCCTTGATTCTCTGAATTCCCCAGAGATCAACAGCACCTGATACCAGCATGTCCTTAGGTCTTTCATAACCCAGAAGTCTGCACTCCCACCCCTCTCTGTTTCAACACTGGTGAGATTTTTCACACCTTGCAGCTCAGAAACACTTAAACCTCGGACACCCTGATCCCAGCTCCACAGGTCACACCAAATCTGCCGGTGTAATTGGCAGCACAGGTGGGCTGCTGCTGATATAAGCCAGGGCAAAATACTCTCTTAATGAGTAAAAAAAAAAAAAAGGCAGCAAAGCAAGACCACGCTCAGCACAGTGGAAGGAAAATTGCTTCCCACACTGGCTCTGTCAAGCCAGACACCAGGAGGACTGCAAAGGCAAGATCTAGAGCAGTCCTCCTGCTAATAAGATCCCCCAGAAATGCAAACACTGGCCAAAGTTGAGGCATGAAGGCTAGACATGAGGCTGGAGAGCACCAGATGGCTTTTCCCAGCAAACAACCCCAGCTGCCATAGGGTTAAATTAATGCATGAAGCTATTAAAGGGGGTGGAAATGTTTTAACATGGTTGAGTGAAATTCCTCACACTTTTAAGTCGGCAAGGTACCCCATTGGGGCTTAATAGGCTAACACAACCTATGCCATTACAGGTCGTTAACACACACAGGAGCCTTGGGAAGAGGGGCAATTAAGGTTCCTCACTCCCCTCTACAAGGACTCCTACCCTAGCTTTGAATCCCATTGATGGTCATGAGCAATGAAGGAAGGGGCCATCCCTTTCTCTGCCTTACACCTTTCTCCACCTGGAAAGGCACAAGCAACAAGAGCCTGCAGCAGCCTGAGCTCTTATCAGGCCAAAGAAGCAGATAACTGGTCTGCAGGGCAAGATGCAACACAAAAAACTCAAAACCCAACCTCCTCTGCTGGAGGGCATCAGTTGTCCCAACTTTTCTCTCTCCCTCTATTTCCATAGCACTGCCTCCAGACTCAGGGGGGAGAAGCCACTGTCCGTCAGAGGTATGGCAGCAAGAATGAAGAGATCCCAGCAAAGCAGTAGGCTGCTCCCAAGAGACTACAGCACAGTGCTGGAATTACTGCAGCCCTCAATTTTTACCCTATGGAGTATGATATTTCCAGCCTAGAAATAAGGCTACAACTCCTCAGGAACTTAAGAATAGGTCTGTACCAGTTATTTTCCACTGGCAAGAAAACAGTAACTAAAGCTCAAAGCAGAAGGAGGGACACAAGGAAAAGCAGAAAAGATTCACTGCACTACCACTTAAACTACTAGGTTAGAGCACCTTGCCCTGCCGTCCTTCAGACATTCCAAAGGAGGGCAACCGTGACTGTCAGCATGGTGAGGTGAGAGCCCTGTAACTGCTGGCCTGGAGCTAAAGTTAGGAGAGAAGCATCCCACAGCTGGCTCCCCCCAGACACTTTCAGATCACCATGGCAAGGTGTGGGGAGGGTCTAATATACTGATCTGCTGAATAGATTCTGCAAATTCATAAACAAGACCAATACAGAGCATTACGCCTTGATCAGCCCAGAGCACAGAATGAGCTGGGAAAGTCTCTGGGTGGCTGCAAGAAGGGTTGTGGGTGGAAGACTACCTCTAAGGGAAGATGCATGGAGAAGACTCCCAAAAAAGTGAACAAAATTCCTATTTGCAGAGTGCTGTCAGACAGTCTTGGACAAAGACAGTGCGGCAAATCAGGATTTTACTGTGATGGAGCTTCCATTTGTTTTATTCTTACCTCCTATAGGAGGGTCCAAAGCTCCCACAGAAAATGTAACAAAAGAACAAGTGTCTGCTTTCCTCAAATACCTCTTCTTTTGGGCATCCAGCTCTGTCTACAATCTAAACATCCCCATCTCTTACAACACATGCAGCCCATCAGAGCTTTAGTTTCCCATAGATGGTGTTTCACTCTCTTGCCTGTCTCAATAGTGGGTAAGATCACTGTAGCAGCACCATTTACTATGGACAGTAAAGTGACTCTGGACTTACATCAGCTCAGCCAGGACTCAGGTCCATCTGGTTCCCCTCATCTATAGGCAAGCATGAACCAAACAGTAAGGAAAGGTTCCTACTTTATCACATGCTCATCACTGTAGCTGCCTTTCCTTCAGCAAATGGGACCCATTCATATCGCATCAGCCTCCAGCTGCAAATACTGTCCTTCAAGCCCTTTCCCAGGATCCCCTTTTCCATGGAAAATACTGCTTGCTCCCTACAGCAAGGTTCCTCAAGATGTCCATAGAATAGCCTAATGTTCATAGGCAAGCCACTTTATGCTTTTCTCACATCCTGAGAAGGAGCCCCAGAAACACCTCCAGAAGCACCAGGTTTGCTCTGATATCTTAGAAGTGACTGGGCAACTGCTGTGAAGCCCCTACATGCAATCAATGATCTCCATTTTCTCTGCCAAACCTGCACCAGGATTGTTCTGCACCAAAAGCCACCTACACTTGATGCAAGGCAGAAAGCTCAAACCACAGCCCAGAAGGGCTAGGCCATGTGCTCAAAACAGAATAAACTGTGAGTTGTTGCCTTGTCCCTGACTCTAGCTAGAGAAGGGCAGGACCTAGATTTTAAAATTTTTTTAAAAAAATAAATAATTAAATTAAATCCAAGAATTTTACTTTCTTGATGTCCCTTGTACAGGAACAAATCCATGGAAGGGAGATTAATAGGACTCCTAGCCAATGCCCTGTCTCCCAGGAAGAGCTCTGGACTCAACCACCCCAAAAAACAGGGCTGGAACAAACAGCACTAGGAGACACCCTGCCCCTGACAGAAGTCCAGGAGAGGAGATGGAGCACCTTGGAAGGAGGACTGCTCAATCCAGGTATGAGCCACATGTTTTTCTCTCCAAAAACCAGGGAAAGTCCAGCCTTCATAAGATTCAGGCAGGTCTTACTGTGCAGACAACCTACTGCTGTTTTCTGCCAGAGTTTAAGCTTCAAGACAACACAAGGGCATCAACTTCCTTCCACTCAACCCAAAGACATGTTACCTGGCCCCACATCATCATGGATGTTCAAAAGAGATGGAAACCAAGACAGGGAGACTGAAGAGACCCTCCTGGAGGGCTGAGAGAACTACTCTAACCCTATTTTTGCCATGCTTACAAAGGAAGTGTTGCCAAAAATGCAGCATGGCCAGGTTTGCTCACCCTGCTGCCAGCATGCTGCGGCACTGCCCAAGAAGTACAGAGTACTTCCCTACTTGATCCACCACGCATTTTTTTTTGCATTCCAGGCACTGGCAGGTCTGATTTGAAAGATCATGGAATTGTCTAAAGCCTTGCACAAGCACGCCAATTAGATGCTTCGAGCCCCATGCGCAGAAGGTCAAGTGTGTGGTGCGCTGTCTCACCAGCGCTCAGCCACACGCTCCCCACATCAGTTGGGTTCCTCTGATGGGGTGTCTTCTGAAGAGGGCTTCACAACAGCATCCACCACTTTGATTAAGAGGTGCACAAGGACTTGCCTTACAACTGGGAGCAGACGGGAGAAATAAAAGTTGGTTGGGGTTTTTTTTTGTTGGTTTAAACAGGCAGGCCAGACATGTAACAGCCTCACAACTTCAAGACGTTTTGATCCATCCAGCCCCCTCTCTGCAGAGTTCTGGCAGGAGACAGGCACAAGCACCAATTAAACAAAGACAAGTTATGCTTTTTCTGTCAAGCAAAAAAGAAGAAGGTGGGGGGGAGAAAAGGGGGGTTGTGGGGGTGTAGAAGGCATCCAGCCCTAGAGTAGTTCTGCTTTCAAAACAAGCTGTCAAGGCAGCCCCTTTTCCTCCTGTCTCCCATGGAAGAAGACGAGAGAGCACCCACACGCCTGCCACAGACACATGGCATCCATCATCAGACCACACCATCAGTTACCTGGCACATCAGACCCAGCTGTGCCTTCACTTTCCTTCAAGCATCCATCAATGCCTGTGACAGGGAGCCAGAGTCACAGATTTCTAGTGAAGATGGGCTGAGCATGAGCTCCACCACCTCCACTCACTAGAATCTCCATTCTTGGGCCATTAGGCTAGTGAAAAACTAAACTCAAGAGCAGGAAGAGTTCAATACCCTAGATTGTCTGGACACATCAGCAGCTCACTTTCTACATGGCAGAGACATGCATACAAGCATGTCACAAGCACACAAACACTGTCTCTTCTGCCATAGACTTTACTGGATTTGAAGTCTGCCTTCACAGCCAGCAGCTTTCTTGGCTCACGGCTGATCTCAGAATAACAAACTGAGAGCTTCCCCCAAATGCATGCACTCCACATTGCACCAACCCCAGCTTTTAATAGCTTATTTGCTCCCTTAGCAAAGTACCCTTTACAGACCTCACTAGTGCTAATCAGGGCATCAGCTTCACTCTCACTTCCCTCCTGGGGTCTCTGACAGCAGCTGCTAACTACAGCAGTCATCCCCAGGAGCTAGCACAGGTTCTCATTTCAACAGGGTGGAACTTGTGCTAGGCTGACTGAAGCCAAGGAAGGATCCCCTCTGCCACATTAGCAGGCAGCAATGCATAGCCTGGTTTTCTGGGCTGGATCCATCCCACAATTAGCAAAGATGAGGAGGAGAGAGCATCTCTGTCTGGGTTAGGTCTGTTTGGGCTGGGCAGCACATACTCCCAGCTAACTAGTGAGTGTCCTGCTCATTAGCATGGGGTCACTCAGCTGCAGCAGGGTACAAGCACCACTTGGCTATTACAACACCACTCACGTCCGCTGCTGTGCCAGTGTTGAATTTCCTTTAAGAGCTCTTAGTTTGAATTTAACAGAGAATAATAAAATAAATTTTAAAATCTCACAAAGAATTGCAGGATGTCAGTAAACATACCACAGGAAAAAAAGAAAGTGAATCTTTGAGCCTCTTTACCTTGACAATGCCCTTATAATTACAAGACTATTTATTTTCTGTTAAATCCCAGCTATTGCACAGACAGTGTCAAGTTGTTTTTTTCTGAGCAGGTGATTATCCTGCCCAACTAATCTAATGAAAATTATCAGGAGGCTACTGACCTCCTGCTACACACACTAAATAATGCACAAAGCTTCAGGATCAGACAGGCAAATCATAACCCTGCCTTATCTTAATCACCTTCTATACAGCTCCAGGCTTGTTTCACTTGCTTTGGAGTGTGTTAGCCAAATGCTATCTCAGTGGAAACCACAGCAGAGCCAGCCCTGAGGACTGCACAGAAAAAAAGTTAGCTCCATAAGATTTATTTTTGTAGAAGCCAAGAGCTGCAGCACTAGATATATTTAGTCTTTAAACTGCTGCCTGACTCGAGCTTGTAGCATGAGGTTGTGGACCCCTAGCACTGGGCTTTGGAAAAAGCAACATTATGCTGCTACTTTGATGAAGGGTACAAGGAAGGCAAGGTTTAAAAAAAGGGTGCACAGAGATGCTCATTTGTCCAGATAGGAAAAGCCACCCTTTCCACTCCATCCTCTTGGAAACTCTAATTTCTGCCTCCTGCAAACAGGGCTGTCCATCCTCTTTGGAGATGCCACAGCACAGCCAACTACATCAGAACTAGGGCAAAGTATGAGGATCCAACACTGGGAATGCTCTGTCTCCAGCTCAGGGTATACTGTGGGGTCCAGACGATGCAGCAGCCCTGTCCCATTTACTGCAATCCCTATCTCCTTCAAGGGAGACAGACAAAAGCAGCAGCTGGAAGATATGAAAACTACAACTATCAATTAAGGAGGCAAGACCTAAACAAGGAGCCACAACAGAAATTAACACATACTACTCAATACAGCCTCAGCTTGAGCAACACTCAAAGCTAGAGGAATACACTGCTTAGGGGTGACTTCAAGCCTGAAATAAGCTCACACTTGTGAAGCTATAGAGAACTGTGGAAAAACACTGATAAAGGCCAAGCTGACTAGTCTTTATGTGTCCACCCCATCCCCCCACCCCCACAAAATGAAACCACAGCTTACTCAGCCTGACCTCACCCCTACACACCCATTGTCTCTTGGTCCTTCAGACCCCTAGTACCAGAGCTCCCAGCTCACCTCTGATCACCACTGCAGCCAGGAGCTTCACCCCACAGCCCTTGCAGACTGCTGCCAGCTTCAGTAGCTAGCTCATGCCCTTGCAGCTCCTCCTTTCCTGCAAGGCTTTCCCCACTCCTGAAACACCTGATTTATCCTCCCACCTTGGCTATCGTGGGATTTGAGTCGCTTTTCTCTAGCTGGTGAGTTGCTAAACAAGCCAGAGGTGGGCAGGATTTCTCATCTTTTAAATAGCCAATTCCTCTCCTCTTACAACCTTCTAGTATAAGAGGGGTAAACAGACCCCTCTAAAATTAGCAGAAACAATAGATCAAGGTGAGTTTAGGCTAACAGAAGAGTGAGCAAGAGAAATCATAGGAAGGGAGGCAGGAAATAGCACAAGTTTCAGCTTTGGTAAAATACCAGCTAACACATGCAAGGAAAATGATCCATAGCAGAGATATTCAAAGGGAAGCAGAAATCTGGGAAAAATTAATGTCCACAGCAGCAATTGTGGGGGGACAGTGAGCAGGCAGAGCTTTGAAACTGAGCACTACCAAGGCAGAGGCCCTACCTAGGGCAGATCTCACCTCTTCAGAAGGCAGGACTTGCTGCCCCACAAGGGCCAAAGGGAATCTTTGAGAGATGAGACTCAGCCCCAGAGACCATGGTGAGACCAGTCACACTATCTGGGCACAGTATGGCTAAAAGTGTTAAATGGACAGGGCTCAGCAAAAGAGGAGGTCCTTTTGTTTTTCTCCCCTTCTTTCAATTTTAGAAAGCTCTCTGTTGCTGAGGCATCCAAGCTACTTCTGGAAGAAGTTAGAATGATAATTAAATTCCTCCATCTCTGAGCCTGGGTGACAGGAGCAACCTCAGGCTCCTGGACATTGAAGCCAACACTGTGATTGTTTGTGTCACTGCCTCGTTCCATCCACATGTGCTGATTCTGCCCTCAAAAACCAAGATGCAGATGAGTTTGTAATTCTGCTGGCAAGCAGCTGCTTGGTGTCCTCCACTGGCACAGTGGGAGTGCTGGGTCTTGCAAAAGGGCCATCAGCCGGGTTAAAATGGCATCACCCTACTGAGTTACATGGTATCCTCTAAACTGTCATCCCTCTTGGAAAATGCTGCTCATGGATAGCTGAGACAGCTACTAGCAAACACCATGAATGGTGTGGTGGCTGTAAGAAATTTCAAAATAGGAGATTAGAGTGTGGCAAAAGCCAATAAATTACAGCTGTCTCAGCACTTTTAGCATCAGTCCTGGTGAGAGAGGAGGCTTGAACAAGAGGAAGGGTTTGGTTTAAAACACACACACCACACAGCCCTCAAAAATTCTCTAAGGACTAAAGCTGGAGCTGGCTGCTGGGACCAGGGGATGATGGCTCCAGCACCTACAAGCTGTCTCTGTGCACCAGCTGCTCCAGTGCCGAGGTGACACCATTCCCTTCCCATGCCAGGAAACAGGCACTGAGCCCAGCAACCTCTCCTCCCAGTTCACATGGTGGCAGAAGATTTTGACTGCCTGGGAGGAATTACTACACACCAGAGCCTGCAAATTCATGTTCTGGGGAGGTTTCTCCTCTCCCCAAGCTGACTTCCAGCTGGAAACATGTGTCAGTGCTTGTCCCCAAAGCAGACAGCAGCAATAGAGGCATCCTCTGGTGCTGTTCCATGCCAGCAGACCATGGCAAAGCATTTGAGTGACAGCCTCTGGGGACAAGAGAGCAATTTACTCACCACACATGGACAAGTGCTCGCCGCCTTTGCTGGAATCCAGCAGGCAAGCCACTTATTAGTGTCACTCGTCCTGGCTGTCTCAAGGCAAACACTCAGCCTGCTGGGACTCCACTGAGAACCAACCAGCTCATCACACACATGCTCACCACTAAGACCTAGGTCAGATGCAGGCTTGAGAAGGGCAGAAGGATTGCCCTAGTCCCTGCCATCCCCTCTCCATCCCAGCACTTCTTTTCCAGTGAAGCCCTGCCTCTGCCTGCTGCTTTTAACGTCTACTGCCAGCTGATTCCAGCACGGCCTGGGCAACAGAGAAGAATGAAGCTAAAACTGTTTCTCTTCACACACCCACCAGAAGAGCTGTGGCTCCAGCTCCCACCCATTACTACCAGTGACAGCAGAGGCAGGAGGAACCCAGCTGGACTCCTACAAGGCAGGAATGGAGCAGGGTGAGTTGTTGCAGAGCCAGACTTAGAAGAAAAGCATCTTCATCTTGACAACTCAACAAATTTTATCTGGAACAGGCAAGAGAGAAAAAATGTAAAGCCTTTAAATGTCATTTCAAGGGTTTGACTGCTGGAAGAACTAGAGACAGACAGGTAAGCACACAATGCTGCGCAGAGAGCTGGCTGCCCTGCTTTGATCTACACAGCACGTTTACTAATGTGTCCCAAAGTTGGCATGAGCAGTGAGCAACTCAAGAAATCTAGTTTTCTGCCACCAGCTCTGCTCTGGGACCTCAAGGAAATCACCAGACCACTCTAGGTTTCAGTTTCCCCTCTTTGCAGGCAGTGATGTTTCCCTATAACCCCAGATGGTGGCAAGGTTAAAGGCTGAGCCAGACAGGTCAGACCATCCCAATTCCTGGTTGTGAGAGGTAAATTCAAAATCATCAACCCACTTCCTTCATCATTGACACTTCTGACCTGGGCAAAGTCACATCATCTTCTTCCTCCTCTGCCAGCCCTGGGCAGAGACCAAGACCATCAGTACACAGCTGGCTCTCTGCTGTGCATAAGGCAGCCCTACTTGGGGAAGAAAACAGTGCTGTTGCCCTGACTGCAAGTGAAGATGTCCCAAAACTAGGAAGCACAAATACTGCATGCCCTTGAAATCAAGGACCCAACATGGCTGTTAGAGACTATCTCTTCATCCTTGCTTTGTGAAGGAGAGAGCTAAGGTGAATCTGAAGTTGCTGATCCAAAGCACAGAGGGCTGGGGTGCAGATGTGTTTATACAAAAAAAGTGCTGCAGAGGGAAGGAATATGGAGCACCGATGATCCCTCTCTCAGTCCTCATCCCATCTAAACAAGCCTCAAGAACTTGGTGTGCCTCAGCATTGCTGTGAGAGGGCAACATGGAACAAACTGGAGTCCAATAGGCAGGACATGTGGATGGGAAATGGTTGGTGACAGCTTGCTGGACTTCTAAAGGGTCAATACTTTCACTGGGCATCCCCAAGTGCATGCTTGGGATGTACTGCAGCACTAGCGTTTCACAGAGCTCAAAAGGCACCTTCTCCTGGCAAAGTAACTCCAACTGCAGCCAAAAAGGGGGAAGCTCCAAAATCTTCTGGTAGTCGGGACATTACAGAAATGCCCCACTGAAGGGCAAGGGGCTTCTGCCAGGTGGAACAGATCATCTGTGGCACAGCCAAAAATGCTGTCCAGCCAATATGCTACCTCCCTGCATAGACTTCAGTATTAGTCCGTGCTCTGTGCCCTGTCACAGCACTTACTTTCATGCACAAAATAAAAACGAGACTTGCCAACATACCCAATATGCCTGTCAAACTAATCGTGTTAGGAGGACTGGAAACACACCAGCCACAGGAGCTGGCTCCTGCTCCAGAGCCCTTGAAGAAATCATGCATACAGGAGATGGAAAAGCCTCTTGTCATTCCCGGAACCAGGTCAATAAAAGCGCAGACAACTCCATCCAGAGAGACACTTTTTTATGAATCACAAGAAAGAGCAGCTTTCAGCTCCACCAGCTGCAAATAGGTAGGCAAGCACAAAGAGCCAGCATGGAAACGTGTCTGTGCAACACGTGTGAGGAATCAGCTGCCCCACACATGTCCAGGGTATGGGGTGAGAGGAAACGGCTCTGAACTGCAGCACGGGAGAACTGAAGAAAACTGCAGCCGCTGTTTGGTGTGACTTCTCCCACACCCCAGCCACGTTCCCGAATCAAACAGCTTCCCACCAATACATCAGGCATTTAGCGTGCTGGGAAGAGAGAACAGGCTAAGCAAGGATTTCAAAGCTAGCAATCCCAGACAGCTTTGAAGGGCCTCACAGTCAGGGAGTAAGAACAACCCACCCTTTTGGGGGAAAAAAAAATAATCCAAAATGCACCGCATCCAGGTGCCTCCAGAACAAAACTATCCCCTCCCCTAACCCACAGTTACTTGTGGGTGCATCTTTGCTGTAACACTGTTATTTCTAGAGCTCTTTGCTACATAAGAAGCCTAGAGGACTGGACAGAGATTTGTTTGATCCAATCTCAGAGCAGCAGCAGTGGGGTTTTTTTTAATGCATTTATTTTTCAAGCTGTTAGTTCAGATGCACAGAGGAGGGTAAATCACACATTGGCAAAGCCTGGCTCAGGCTGCCTACCCTTTGCATCTGAGAACCACACTCTAACCACAGGAGAGGATGTGTTCTCATTATCACCAGCATTCTTTAAGCTATGGACAAAAGAACCGTGGTGCAGAGAATTTACCTATATTCCAAGCAGACACAAGGCTATTTTATTATATGTAATACTATTTAATTTCACAAGTGAATGTTTGCACCTGGGCCCAAGGAACCCAGTCCACCCTGCCTTCTCCAAGCAGCCAGCAGCCCCCTCCTTTTGCATTTATCTGCTTGCAAAGCTCCAGCAAAGGTAGCTTCACACCTCTCACAGATGACCCCATGCAGTAGCTGCTGTGCCTGCGTGGCATTTGTGCATTCATCAGCCTGTCTTGTCTATATCTGACCCGCTGGGCATCTGCAAAGCATGTAGCCTTGGTAGTCAACCCAAAGGATGCTATTTCTGGAACAAAGAAAATGCAGATGTCAAAAAGCAGCTACCTTCTCAAGGGTCCCTATCCATCATCTATAAAATAGCACCATGTTACCCCAAAATGCATGTGCCCATAGCATAGGAAGCCGTGATAATAATGTAGAGTAAGTGCTCAGTGGATCAGCCCTGCACGGCCATGGCAGGGTCCTGCAAATTACTAGGCCCAGTCTCATCCATGCTCCAGAGAGTGGAAAAACCACCAGAGACCACAAGAAGTAGGAAAATATCAGACTGCAACTTTGCGAACAAAATGCATTCACTGGCTTAACACCCACTTAATTAAAAGCAGGTGCACCCCTCGGTAACTGCTAGCACAGGGATGTGCCTGGTTATGTGCCTATAAAAGCAAAGCTGGACACCAGTCACTCTGCAGAGCAAGGATATTCAAAGCACTGACTAAATACACAGCTGAAACTGCCTTGCCTTGAGGATCTCCTCTTCCTATCAGAACATAAATTACAGTAGCTCCTTCCTCCCCAGGAGGTTTGAGCTGCCCACTGCTACTGCCAGAGTGAACATTGCCCTCAAGAGACACTGTAGTGCTGAGGGGCTGGATTCAAATCCTGCGCGCAATTCAGAGGGCTCTGACAGCAGAGGGGACCTCAGCCCTGCTAGAGAAAAAGATACTTTCACTCTGATCCTGGGAATGGCAACAGGCCCTGCCCTCCATGCTCATTCAACCATCCACATCCTCAGTTCCACCTGGTTTCTACCTGCCATCCTTTCATCACAGGGCAGAGTGAACTGACTCAGTAAACACCAAGCTCCATGGATGAAAAGCAGTGAGTAAAAGTATCCTAGGAGCAGCCCCCAGTCCCTACTCTCAGAGGGGAAAAAACCACCTACCATCCACGTTTGGGTCAGCAGAGGAACAGCTGCAAGCTGCTTTCAGCATCAAGGACAAGCTTCCCCAGGAGCCTCTCCCTGCCACCCAGCATTTCTTGTGCCACTCTCCCCACCAGTTCTCCCCTCACAGTGCATGTTGCATAGTATTTAAATGCCACCAGGTCTAAGCAAGCCAGATTTCAGTCGAGCCCATGTTCCCCCTCTGTAAGGCAGTGCTAAGAAAGGGGTCATGATCCCTACACCAGCTGCTGCAAGCACAGTCATGACTACACTACAGCGTCATTTATTGCAAACCCTTACAGCCTTCCTCCTCCAGCCTCCCTCAAGCCGGAAGTGGCAGAAAGTAATCCCTCGGTGAATAAGAGAAGAGACATTTCCCAAATAATGGGCACCAGTGTTAATTCTTCCTCTGCTGCAGTTTTCCTTTCATTCTGCAACTTTCTGAACATCATGGATGCTGGCAGCAGCCCGGGAGGGCACTGCAAGTCACCTGAAGGAGAACAGCTCGCTCCAACACCAGCATTCCAGCTGCCTCTGAGACAGAGGGCAGCAGCCCCAGCCATGCATGGACATGCTGTCCAGACAGCTCACAGCCATGCTGCCGCCAAGATCAGCTGTGCCTCAAGAGGGCTTTGATGACATCTTTAGGGTGTCATGGCTAATTAGAGCCCTAACTATACCCTCTAATTAGGTAACACCTTCAGACAAATCACCCTCTCCTGTTCAAACCACGTCATGCCTTCAGATACAATCCCTAATTGACTTAAAAGTAGACTTGGCACTTCTTCACGGACCTCCTTCCACTTCACAAGTCATTTCAAAATAAATAAACCCTTGGTCCTTAGCCCTGCCTCAGAAACCAGCTGGTGAAGTGCCCTCGCATCCACACAGGCACCGACCCGCACGGTCAGGCACAAAACCTCCTTCGGAGGCACAAAGCATGCACACTGACACAGCATCAT
This sequence comes from Ceyx cyanopectus, assembly GCA_013401355.1. Lineage (NCBI taxonomy): Eukaryota > Metazoa > Chordata > Aves > Coraciiformes > Alcedinidae > Ceyx > Ceyx cyanopectus. The sequence goes on from VYZU01036930.1 coordinate 29,816, forward strand.
TCTTCTCCTCTGATCTCTCATTTCTAGCCATCCCAGTGCTTCTTTCAACAGTCAGCAAAACCTTTTCTAGGCGAACATGAGTATTTGTGATGCATCAGTGTCCGACTAAAAATATTGCCTGGGGGCTTGCAAGAGAAGCAGTGCTCCAGCAAAGGAGCCTGGTATCTGGTGACAGAAGGCATTAAAAACCCTAACCATTTAGAAATTAATATGCCAAAATGTTATCAAGCATCAACATTTCAATCTAGAAGCTTGATTTCTGTTTTCATTAAGTAATGAATAAACTGAAATGATCTGAATATTTTCAGTTTCCACTAGCATAAAATTTTAAGTAGATAGAAAAAAACACCCCCATGATCGTAACTGTAAACATGCTGAATAAAAACTATCAAAATTCATAGAAGATAAATATTGAGTCTTTCCAAGCCTGCTATGAGAACAATGTCTCTTTATTTGCTTTCCACAACGTTTGTTATAACAATAGAGACTCCAGTATACAGTGTTTTAATATACATGCAAGCATTCACAGCTGGAATAATAGATTTTAAGGACAGAAGACAGCATTACAGCTGAATGTATGCAGAAATGCATAAACATACCTTCAAAAACACATTCTTTGCACCCTTCAAGGATATATACACGGGCACATACATATGTATAATATATATTCACACACACCCCCCTCCACCATGTTTTAGATTGTTCAGAACCATTCATTAAATCGGACTCTTTTAAAAAGTTTCTGCTGCTTCGGGAAAACATGACCCCGAGGAGACACCACCCATGAACTTAACATCCAGCAGAAAATGAAACTGTAACACATTGCATCTTGAAAACCAGCCCTGAATGTAACTTAATCCCTGCTCTGGACAATGCCACCGGAGTGGTATTAAAACCGTGCTAGGTGTTCTCGTGGATTTTCCAAACTCCCTGGAGACTCCCTGGCACTCTTGCCGCACCCATCTCCTCCTCGCCTCGGAGATGTTTCTGACTGAGCTGCTCATCACTGCTCCTGCTGCTCCCACGGACGGCGACACACGGAGACGGTGGAGCAGCATCCTGGAAGCCGCGTCCTGCCCCTGCTGCAGTACAAGCTACCCGGTGTAGCCCTTGCGGTTTAATATTCAGCTTCCTGCAAAATGATCAGGGGGCTGATGTACTAGTTTGAAGGGTCAAGAGCGGCTTTGCATCCTCTTTCCCCATCCCTGACAAAGGGATTCCAGCAGATCTCGTGCCCCCTAGTGTCATCCTGGCGAAGGGACCGGCACTGGCACTGGGCACCGGGTACCACCTGGCCCAGGCAATTCCTTTACTGACTCCACTGCAAAGCCAGCACAATGTCCTGCTGGTACCCAAAGCATAGTTACATGCCCTTTCCAACAGTTCAGGTGAGCTTGCTGGCCCTCATGAGTACACACAGGGCAGCAGTAGCAACCCAAGTATCCCTGTGCCCAGCACAGTGCCACCTTATCACGCTCCTGAAGAGCCTCAGCAAGATCTGCCCTACCAGCAGATAGCCTGAGTGGTGTCCCTGGAGAGGGGCCAAGAGGAGGAGGCAGAGAGCATCTGCTGTGGACACTGTCCAGAATACAACAACTCCTAAAAATAGATGGCCCCTGGAAGGCTGTGCCCTTCCAGGGAATGGGAACGCTTGGTGCTAGGGGCTTGGGGTTTGGGATGACAACACTTCAAAATGCATGAATGCAAAACACCACTGCCTTCACACAAAATCCCTGTTTCTCCCCTCTGAGACCACGTGTGGCATCAAGCTCTGGCCTTTTGCATGAGAAGCTATGCACTAAACCTGTCCCGAACTTGGCATCCTTGCCTGCCAGCCTGCTCTGACCAAGCAACAAGATCCAGTATTTCTTAGGAAAATGCTCGTGCTGTCTGCAACACTAATGGCTGCAACTGGGACTGGACCCCACCACACCCAGAGCACCTAAACAAGAAGCCAGGGCTGGATAGGAGCACAGAAGTGTGTGCTGAGTCTATGCCTCCGTTTTTCTACCTGTCCTAGATGCCCAGTGCAGATTGCCTTCTCTTATGTTCCTCATCCCGCCTTGTTCAACTATTAACTCTTTTGGGGGAAGGCACTCCACAGACTTGACCTGGAGCTCTGGCCCCTTCCAGCATGTGCTAGCAGCGTGCAAGCGAATCTCAGCAACTCATTGCCAAAATTTGGAGGAATTCTCCCCGGGGCACTGACCTGGGTATGCTGCTTTCTTCTGCAGCACCGAGCAGGGACTATAGCTTAGAATAATGGGGAAGTAACTCAGTTCAGTGCTCACAAAGCATCACAAGCCCCAGCGGGGTGGGAGGGGAGGAGGTGTCCTTCCCTCACACTACCATGCCTGGTATACATCATGTTTAGGGCCAGGCATACGTCACTGACACAAAATGGACAAATTGGAGTGATTTCAGAAAAATGAGCAACAAAAATGATCAGGAGGCAGAAGGGATTGATTTACAAGGGGAGATTAAAAGAGCTGCGATCAGTCTAGTTGAGCTGAGCGACTACTGACAGAAGCAGTTGGATGCTAATCTGCAAATGGGATGAAAACGTTACAGGAAGGGATAATTTAACATCTTTAAAAGTAATGGGATGAAATTAAGGGGAACTCGGGGCTGAGTAGGTAGGAAGAAAAAAAAAATCCACCAAAAAACGCAACCTAGAATAAAACTCCTTTCCTAGTTGTGCACCACTGTCTCTATCAATAAACCAAGTCCTCAAAACTCTTTTCTTCCTAGGTCAAGGACCCTGGGGAGCAACTGTGCCTCAGTGCCTAAGAAGCTGTGCACACACATACACCCCCACACTTGGAGCCCCTTCCCACCCCTGACTCACATGAAGGAAAGCAGCAGGGCCTCCACAGTAACTCAAGGGAGGACGGAGTCAGAAAGCAGTGGAGAGAAAAGGCGAAAGCTGAAGGGAGCAAAAAGAAGGTCCCCACAGAAGGATGGTTTTTCACTCCCAGGTCTTCACAGGGTTGGGGCAGGGGAAGGTGCTGAGATGGCTTCCTGCAAAGTGGCAGGAGTGAGCTCAGCTGCGAGCACTCAGATATTTACACACAAACAGCACATTACTCAGCAGCTCTCATTTGTCAGGCGTAATGGCAGAGGCAGGAATAATAAACGACAGAGCAGAGAGACAGGCTCCCCAGGCGCACACCCAACCCCAGCCGGAGCTGGAGCAGGATGCATTCCTCTGGCTTGTCAGGGAATTAATTGAAAGTGGCTGGGAACTGGGGCTTGCACCCACTAAACTCCTGCTGCTGGCTTTGAAAGTCAGCTACACCTCTGAAAGCCGAGCCCCGTCTGCAGTTATTTGTGTATGTATGTGCACTACAAGCTTTGTGGTTCCAAGAAGTACCAGGGCTTCTGTCTTACCAAGCCCTGGAGGTGCTGAGTACCTTCCGTGGAGATGGGGTCCCTTGGCAGGATTAAGACCTCTCAGGGTGAATCAGACCAAAGACAACATATGATCATCAGATCGTGGCTTGGCCTGCTCTGACATCAGGCTATGATAAAGCTATTCTAAAGGGCTGTTGCAAAGTCTGCCAGGCACGGGTCTCTCATTTTCTAAGCACAGGTCATCTCAGAGAAGTCCACCCTCCCAGCAAGCCTCAGTGAGCTCTGGTCTCAGGACCTGGTCCTAGCAAGATGCCTGGGTGGACATGAGCATCCCTTGCACATCTCTGACCATCCCGACAAAGCTCAAACTCCTCACAGAGGGGCAGGGCAGGGAGAAGGGAGTAAGAATGGCTGCTTGCACAGATCTGAACGTTTCACTGGAAGCAGCCAGTGTCCCTGCCTCACGGCCTGCACACACAGCTGGCAGGTCTGGCAGCACAGTTTGCAGGTCCTGGTCCTCACAAAGATGAAACAACATGCATGCACTAAGTGTGGGCACAGTCCGAGTTAAATTAACAAACCCTAGCAGAAGTCAGCAAGCCTGAGAAAAAAGCATTCTGATAAAAGCAACTCCTGGACTATCCCACAAATTAAAACACAAAGAGATGTGAGTTAGCTTTGCAGACAATCTCTTTTCTACAACCTGCGCTCTACAGACCCTAAGCATGTGTCTAAAAACATGGACTGGGGAAGAAAGGGGTTTTCAAGGAGAGTGACAAAGTGCCAATCTTTATACCAAAAAAAGTTTAGTGAATTAACAAATAACTGCCAGAGATGCCAGGGAAGCCGAAATATGCAGACCATGTCCTCAGCAAAGGCAACACAAATTAGCCCACACACTGGTCAGAGTCTCAATCTGGTTTTAAGATTGCAGTGGAGGAAGTCACCAAGATCTAGAAATGTCAGGGAGTTTGTGCAGCAAAGGGATCGGTGTGTATTATGCAATTCTGGAAAGAAGCCCTCATACTCACGCTTGGGATGAGCTGCCTAGCCCAGAGAGAGCCGTTCCACAGAAGCGCCATGCAAACACTTTCTTATAAAATCACAGTACCCCCTCAAAAAACAAACCAACCAACCAACAACAAACACCACAAAACAAAAACCCCAAAACTAAACAAAAACCCAAAACAAAACCACCACTGCCACAGAAGAGCAAAGGGCAGGTTGTGATTTTGGAGAAACGAAGAAAAACTCCGTTCTCCCGCTCAGGAAACGCACGGGCTCCGGTTTACAAAGAGCCACCCGCAGCCTCGGCTCCAGCCCTGCTCATGCAATGCAGCAGGCGGGCGGAATCATCTCTTCCCAGCCTTCAACCTGATGCCGTTCGCAGCGCCCGCGATGCCCTCCCCGCTGGTGACGGGGGGCAGGGGGGTTTCCCACTGTGCCTTCCCGCTACGGACCCTCTACTCTTGAGGGGGCGAGGGTACGCCCCAACCCCGTACCCCCCATCCCTCCCCCGCTGGTAACGCCCGGCCGGGACACACAAGGCACGGCGGAGCACCAAAGTAAGTTGCCCAGATTGTTTCCCCACGGGCTTCAACCCTGCCCCAGGGCTCTTAGAAGGGGGAGGACAAGGACGCCCAGCCCACAGCGGGGCGCGGACACGCGTGGGCGCGCTGGGGAAAGGTGCGCGGCGGCGAGGCGAACACCAGGCGCGGAGGGGGAAGAATCAAGCGTTCCCGCCCGGCCCCCCCCCCCTCTTTTTTTTTGCCTCCCAGAAAGGCAGCGGCTCTTCGTTGGCGGGCACAGGGACTTGACTCCGCTGACCCCCACCTCCCCCGTCCCTCGGCTGGGGGGACACCCCGCACCGCCCTCGGTACTCACAGAGCCCTCCTCGCCAACGCTCCCGGCGCCAACCCCATGCAACCACCGGCTGCTTCTGCACCGGCTTGGGGGCTATAAGCTCTTTTAAACTCCAGCACATAACCCATGTGACCGCAGAAGCCACTGGTAAGGAGCGCCGGGGAGCCAGCGATGAGCTCAGCCCGCACCCCCCGGCACAGCGCCGCGGACGCGCTCTCGGCCCCGCCGCGACGCGCGCACCCGCCCCACGCCCGCACACACACACACACACACACACACACACACACACACACACACACACACACTCTCGCGTGGCCACCGCGGACACAAAGCCCCCGTGCCACCTCTCCTCAGATGCTGAGCCTAGAGGGAGGCATGACACACACGTCCCCCTGCATTCTCTCCCCGTGAAAATGCACACTCGTGGAACACCATGAGCATGGAGCCACACACACCCGCACAGTGAACAGCACAGGGCATGTATGGGCAGGGGGCACACAGCAAGAGCCTCCACCTTCCTTTGAGATGCAGACTGGAGCAAAGGCAGCAGTCTCACAGCATCCTGAGTGTATGTGCACACTCAAGCATGACTCTTGTACATGGAGCCACACACATGCTGTCATGCACAATGCACTCTCCATACATTCCTGCCCCCCTTCGAAAGATGCAAACCCAAGTGAAGGCACTGCACTAACATAACCATGCACACCTCCACTAGCATATCCATACACACCTCCATGCACATGCTAACACACATCCTTCCATTGGTGAGTACCACACCTCCTTGCACAATTACCCTCTCGGAGTGCATAACTAAAGCACCACAGGCAGATGCAGATTGAAATGAATGCACTGCACTCACCCCTTTCTCATGCACAGCACACACTGCACAACTGAACACACAACAAGCACAGGACTCTTCTCCCACACCCTCTTGCACAATAGATGCACAAGTGAGGCAGCCTGCCCACATGTGCACCCACATTCCCCACTTGAATGCAACCTCTGTGCCAAACATTCATCGTATCCCTGTGGCCCCCCAATGGCAGGTGTTGTCACCCCATTTCCCATTGCAACTAAAGGCCGTGGAGCTGTCACACTCATGGTGGTCTACAAAGCAAAGAGGACAGATTCCCTCCTGTACTGTGGTCAATGACAGAAGCCACAGGGATGGCCGTGCAGCTGGGCCAGGGTTGCCAGGATAGGGCACACACTCCAGCAGTGGCAGGATGGAATTTGGGAGTGTCACACTTAAATGCGTGGAGGACGAGAGATGGGTGTAAGGCATTGGTGTGCAAAGTCTGGGACAGGCAGGCCTGGCTGGGCAGGTGCAGGCGTGTGCTGCTGGGGCACGCCAGCAACACGTGTGAGAAGGCAGAGCTGGCAGGCAGAGGGCTTCGCTGCAAGCTGAGTTATGGAAAATGACTCTTTCCAAGGAATTGCTAAAATTAAAGCAGCAGCGAGGCCAAACGAACAAGAGCCAAAGGGGAGGGTGATCAAGGACAGCCGAGCAGTCTCAGGGCAAGAAAGGGCAGGGTGGGTAGGAGGCCGAGGAGAAGGCACCTTTGAAGGGCTCCCAGCTCCTGTGACCCCAACAGGCAATTGCAAACACCTCGGGAGGAGGGGGACGGTAGATCCGGGGATTGTCACTAGCAGTGTCATGCTCCAGGGGGTCAAGGAGAAATTGCCTTTCCTAGACACATCCCCCACTTGTCTGCCAGCAAGTAGATAAGTATCTCTGTTTCCCAGCCTGGAAGAGACAAATGCCCATGGAGGAACATCCTGCTTGCTGCCAGGGGCTGAGACTGGCACTAATGGGGGCTTTAGGGGGAGCCCTGCAGAACCCTACAACTTGTTATGGGAGTCCTCTGCCCTGGCCCCCACCCCAGGCAGGGCTGTGTCAGGGTTGAGGTGCTGCTGCCTGGACATAAGCATTCAGGTCAGCAATAAGGATTGTTTCAGCTTCCAGGTATCCGAGTGTGACTCAGGAAACAACACATGCAAGAAAACTCTGCAGAAAAGACTTGAGAGAAATACTCCCATTGGCCTGTTCCCACTTTCCCTGGCATCCCAGGACTTCTCCTGGGCTGCAGAAAACAACAGTAGTTACAAGAACAAAACCTTTAATTGATCTTCCTGTTAAAGTGAAAAAAAAAAAAAAGAAGGTAATATTTGGCAAACCTACAAAAAACAATTTGTTTTGTTCCAACTAGATATATGTTGATCAAATTAAAGATACCACCTCTCCCTGCAGCCCTAGCCCCACACAATGTCACACTGTCAAAGGAAGGGGGCTGGGTGGCAGCCAGGTTTTGTCTAGTTTTTCATTGATGTTACTAAATGCCACTATTAATTGGATGGAAAGAATGATGTTTTGTCTCAAACGAAGGTCCACAATAAATTATCTGTTTATTGTTACTGGTTTTATCCCAAAAGTATGACTGGCAATGTTGAAGGTCTAGGAGAATTTGTGATAGATAATAGCAGGTCCTGAAAACACAGAAGGAAAATCTAAAAGCAAAAAGCAGAGAAGGGATGTGTCCTGTTGCTGTTCAGCAGGTTGCAGCAGAGATGGAGAACGATCCTCCTGCCCAGAGACTCTGGACCGGATTGAAATAGTAGAGAAAAGGGAAGAAGATCCCAATTCCTTTTTCTTGTTCTTCATCCTTGCTGTCAGTCATGATCAGAGCTGAAAAATTATGAGTAAATGCTCTGCAGGAAGTAGCAGCTTTCAGATACCACTAGAAAATGTGTCAGGAGAGCAGGTGATTTTGTGGGGACAGGGTTGGAAAGATGCTACAGCACCAATAGACTCAGGAAGAGGTGGACCCAGGGAAATTATTCTCCTAGCTTATGGGCCACCACCAGGCCTTCACCATGGGCTGCTTTTGCCATCCACTGTGTCCCAGTGAGAACCACTTGAAGAAAGCAAGGTGCCCATCACAACCCTCCCATTGATATGCAACAAGGCATGTATCACCAGGAACATCACTCTACCCCATTATATGCTGCCCACCTTCCTCCAGCAGCAGTGGTACCACAAGCAGGAGGGTGGATGCTTCACAGCCTCATGGTGAGTGTACACTAGAGCTGGGCCATGGACAGATACAGAGTTTTCTGGTCTGACCTGTCCCACTGTAAAGAAACACAGATCCCTTGGACATCCTGGGCCAAAGCTCAGGGGACAGTATTTGCCTGATTGTACTCCAAAACTTAATATATATAAGGTGAGAGTCTAAGCCAGTGTCTTTCCAAACGATTTATTTGATACTTTGTGGCAAACATCTGTTTAAATTACTCACCAATTATTCAACCATCAGGAGAGTTGATTGAATGATTACTGGTAAATCATGTTGTTCAAAGAAAAATGCCCAAATTCCTAGACTGAACTAGTGGCATGCAACATGTAGATGAGTTTCAGTCCTCCAAAATGCCTGAGTTCACATCAGTCCCTAAGTCTGTGCTACTTGCTCACAGCTTCCTCAACATATCTGCCCCTTTTCCGACCTCTTACCACCGGCGGGAGCAAGGTGAATAGGAGACGTGGGGAACCATTCCTTGAATTCTTGCTGGACTTCAGGCGAACAACAACACAGCAGGCTGAGCGAGAAGCCTTGTCTCTTGCCTTTGCACAAAAGAGATTCTCCAGAGGGGGAAAACCCCCACAACAATGGTAAGGAAACGTACAGGGGAGGCAAAGAAAGCAGCTGACCTGGCATGCTGAAGGCCAGAAAAAAGTACTAATGATCCTGCAAAGAAGCAGGAAAAGATGGGAGCTACAGAGCCAACGAGCTTTTTACCAGCCCGATTTAATAATCTTCTCAGCAAATGCTCCCCACGAGGAACAAGAGGGGAAAGCAAGATCATGAAAAGATTGCAGGCAAAGGAATTCTGCTGGTACTCCTGGACTGATTAAAATTCCTCAGGACTCATGGCAGGAGAGATTATTTTATGTACAACTTCACCTTGTCTTTATTACATTTGCCAAACTTCTTCCTGTGTAGATAGCAGGGAACAGCAGGAGGTGCGTGCGAAAGGCAAAGATGGAGATAATAAGTACAGACTTGGCTGTAGCTTTCCAGCCTGTTACCCATTTGCCTGGGAAGGATGATGGTGGGTGACCGTCTGCATGTGTGCGCAGAGCAAGATGTGGGCAAGAAGCTGCAGGGATCTCCCAGAGATCGTACAGGGTGTGATGTGGCCATATGCGAGTGCAAAAGTTTGCATGGGAGAATATCCTGTTCTTGAACTCAACCCTGATCATGGGGATCAAGTGTCTTGGACCTGAGTGATTAGCATAATTTGGGATGGAGAGGGGTGTGGAGGGAATGAGGTCCCAGCGTTCTGCTAAATATGTGAGTAAAGTTTCCATGTGCAACAAGTATGTCAGGTTCAGTGAACACATTATCAAACCACTCCTGGAAAACAGAGATTGGCATATGGCAAGACCCCTCACTGCTACTGCCGGGTAAGATTTCGATGACAAAGTACCGCCTGACACCTGTTATAAATAACGTCTGTCCCATCACCCACTCAGCACATGGCCCACTGCTGCCAGCTCCTCACTCGGAAGAGGCTCAGCATGGAATGAAAGCCATATTTAAAATATATTTTCGCATATGTCTTTCTGAGAGAGGATCACAGGAGAGGGGTCTGGAAAAGGTTTTCCCCAACACTTTTTTCCTTTAGTGCCACAAGCACAATCCCATGTAATCTTGGGCAAGAACTGAGACTTTGCAGTGATCATGTTTAGCATCACTGTTTCACGAACATTCTGAACTATAGGATGAGCATTACAATGTTCCTGGAACTGGGAAATCAGCACCATAATCCTATGTATTTGCCAGGTGGGGTGTTTTTCCCCCATCTTATAGACGCGGGTCAGCACTGACACGCTGTCAGAATAGGTGGGCATGGAGGTGTCCAGAAGCATATGGCTGGCCCAAGGCACACACAGGCTAGTGCACATCTTCAGGACGGCACCCAATCATACTGCCTCCGGTCCCTCTTGTAATAAGATTGTATCCAAATGACCATAGCATCTGCAGCCTTTTACACATAGCAGAGGTGCCCTCACTGGCATTGAGAAAGCAAGGATATCCTGATGGTCGTGGCTCTTGCCTGGACTGGGGGCCCCTGCCACAAAACTTTACCAGTTGCCAGCCACATGTGAGCCCATCCCAACTGTGGTCCATGCTAGCATGGCTGGTACATACCCCATGATCTCCCTACAGATTAACACCTTGAGAGGAGCCAGCATCTGCTGCAGCATGACTCCTTGCTCTGGTTGCAGGACTGGCTTCTATCATGAATCATCTTTTTCACATAGAAAGCAGAAACCAGGGATTAGAGCAGTTTGAAGTTTTTCACATGAAAAGGTTGGGTTTAAAAGAAAAAAAGTGAAAGAGCTGCTTTTTGTATGTCTTCTGGTGAGGAATTTGCAAACCTCTGACCCCAGAATTTTCAAAAGGGTTTTTTGTTTGGTTGGGGATTTTTTTGTGGATTTGGTTTGGGTTTGTTTTTTGTTGGTATTTGTTTTATTTTGGGGGGTGGAGATTAATTTTATTTCACTTTCTATATTTATGCTTTTAGCTGAAAAGCATGATTCCCCCAGAAAAGTAACATTTGGGGTAAATATAATATTGCAGTTTAAAAAAATCTGGGAAATGTCAGGAAAAATCAAAGGTGACTCCGTTTCAAACTCTGCAAGACAGAAACACCTGGGAAAGATCAGTGCCAGGTGTGAGAACAAGGGAAGGAGAGGAGGGGAGAGCACCCCATCTTTGCCAACATCTCCTGGGAGCTCCTGTTTTCTGCATTCAGAGGGGAGATGCCACAGTGGGAAATCACCATCCCAAACATGCCTGGAAAGAGATGCCACCACCATTTGGAACCTCCATACCTTTGCCCCCCACTATTGGTCTCTCAATGATTTTTAATCATCCAAAGATGCATTTCTTCTAGTGTTATTCTGGATTTCTCCTTATCTTTGAGGGTAAACTCCTGTAAACACAGAAGCTCAATCAAGCAAATGAAACCACCTTGAGCTAAACCTCACCCTCACTCAGTAGCTCCTTGGTGCCTATATGTGTGTCATGTCTATACCACAAGGATGTCACTTAACAAAGACAATACAGACACAGCTATGCACCGTATGGCCTTACATAGTGAAGAAGAAACACCTTCTTGCTGCTCTTACACCCTCCAACATCTTCCTACATTGCCTTTCTTTCATTAGCCATGTCCCATCCATCCCTTCTTTCAGCCCTATCACTGTCAAGATCAAACTGGACAAATGTTTGCTTTGCTCTTTCACATCCTGGCAAAATCACAGGGCATTGAGCACACCTGCCTGTTTACCTCATGTTGAAATATTTCAATTATGAACCTTTAACACACTTTTTTTTTTTTTTTTTTTTTTT
>VYZU01036930.1:41470-58811 GCA_013401355.1 Ceyx cyanopectus
TTTTTTTTTCCCCCCTGGTATAAATTCATTTGGCTTCTGGCTCAAAATTGAGAACAGATCCTTTATTTGCAAAAATGGCAGAACGGTACATTAAGACTAATTACATAATTGTTTCTTATCATCTCCTCAGAGCAGGAAGGGCACCAACACATTCCTGTTCCCAAAATTTCATTTTTTGAGAATTCCCAATTGAAAAACATATTTTCTTCATCCCCCCTCCCCCCTAAAAGAAAGTCTCAAACAGCTCATCTTGGAGTCTTTTATCTGATCCCAAACACATATATTTTTCACAAGAAAACTGATGGAGATATTCTTACTGGGTTTGCTTGGTATCTCCTGTTTTGGGAACACCTTGCTGCCTGGGATAACATATCGTTTGGGAGCAGAAACACTGGTCCTGGGGGCATTCAACAACTATCTGCTGAGAAGATCTAATGGTCCAAATATTCTCCCTGAAATGCAAAACTATCCTGACCAAAACTGTTCAGCTGCAACTTCCTGAAAGGTGTTGAAAAATCTGGCAGGGTGCAGAAAAGCCCATGAAATTTCCTTGGGAAATTGGGCCGGCATTGCAAAGGGCTGCCGAAATTTCTCAGTTTCATCCAGGTGGAGATTCAAGCTCTCACGAGAAATGAGAAAATCCACATGTCCCCTGATACCTCAATGTGAAACAGCAAGTTAGCAAAACTTCAGATGCTGTAAATTTTGATTCCCTGACAGCCACTTTAGCAAAACTTCCCACCTAGAGAGGGGAAATTAATTATGCTTGCACAACTTCTTTGTCTGAACTGAAAAAAAAAAGCTCCCATGGAAGTTTTGGGTAATTTCAGGGCTGGAGGAGGCTGCAGTTGAAATACTGATGCTTGGAGGGAACTGAGGCAGGGTCTGAGACTGCAACCCCCTCACCCTATGCATCATGGAGGGGGCTGTTTTAATCCCCTAGGGCTGGATCAGACTTTTTCCCCTCCATCCCTCTTTGCTCTGATGCTGATAGAGATGTGGCAGCTATTTCCAGCCATTTCCAGCTTGCTGGCTCGTTAGCAGCAGGTTTCGCTTGGCATATAAGAAATGCTACTAAGCGGTGAGGATGCAGCCATCACGGGTGACAAGCGGAGTATTTTTTCCGGAGGGTCTCAGGGGAAGGAAGGGAAGATACAAATAAAAGGACTTCTTTTTTTTTTTTTTTTTTTAACTTCTCTTTTTCTGCCGCTCCTGCCACCCTCGGTGCGGCGGGGATGATTCTCCTTGCTTGCAGTGCCATCTCCCGGCAGGCCCTGCCTGGGGACCGCCTGCGGATGCTCTGCGCTTGCGGAACGGCTGCGAGGGCCCAGGATGGGCGCGCGTTCCGGGTGTGCATTTGCCAACCTGGCTGCTTCCCTCAGCCTGCCGGAGGCTGGTTTGAGCACCGGGGGGCTAAGTTTGCAAGGAAAAACCAAAAACAAATCAAAAACCCACCACATTTTTTTTCCAGGCCTTTCCATGCATTAATGTGAGAGGTGCCTTGTGTGGGGGGCTTCTAAGTGAGAGAAGCTTTCTCTGAAGTGTATCATCACAGGGACCCTTGCTAAATCTGATGCCTGGACAGAAGGCGAGGAGTGACAGGGAGGTGATTCTGCCTCTCTAGTTTTCTCTTGTGAGAACCCAGCTGCAGTGCCATGTCCATGTCTGGATTCCTCAGCACAACAGACAGGGATCCATTGGAGCAGGTCCAGAGGAGGATGACAAAAATGATCAGAGGGCTGAAGCCCCTCTGCTGAGAGAGCTGGGATTGTTCAGCCTGGAGAAGAGAAGGCATTGGGAAGACCTTATTGCAGCCTTACAGTATTTAAAAGGGGTCTGTAAGAAAGATGGGAACAATCTTTTTACCAGAGCCTGTTGCAATAGAACAAATGGTGATAGGTTTAAACTAAAAGACTAGATTTAGAGTAGATTTAAGGAAGGCATTTTTGTGATGGGGGTGGCTGTGAAACCCTGGACCACGTTACCCAGGGAGGTGGTAGATGCCCCGTCCTGGAAACATTCCAGGTCAGGTTAGATGGGGCTATAAGCAAGGGCTCTATTTGGAGATAACCCTCCTCACTGCAGAGGGGTTGATCTAGATGACCTTTAAGAATCTGTTCCAACCCAGAGCAGTCTATGATCCTATGCTGGACATTGCAAAATCATGTAAATGTAAAGGTCACAGAAAAGCTCTCTAGATGCCTGTGTGCTGTGCTCTCACGGTGTCCACGTGCTTGTCCTTCTTCTCTGTCTGTAGACTATCAAGCAGTAGGTCTTGGCCTCTGCAGGCACTTCTGGGAGGGCAGCAAGAACTGAGAAGCACCACTTTCCACCACTCTAAGTGTGCCTTGCTCCATTAGAGGTTTTAAGCATCAGCTTCTCTTCTAGGAGTATGTAGCCAGGTTTAGGAGTGTGGGAACTCTCATCTGAGATCTGTGCTGACTGCTGTAGAAGGGGTAAATTCAGGACAGGACTTGACTCAGAACATGAATTGGCCCTGGGACATCTGTGGAGAGAGAAGAGGGGGGTAGCAGACACCTCCCAGCCATCTGGTGAGGCTAGTGTTCCTTCCTCTAAGGATATGTAAACCACCTGATAAGACAGGCAGAGGCAAGGGGAGATATCAGGGAACAGAGATGCAACCATATTTCCTCACAGGACTGGGACAGCCCAGCTCTCAGTGTGCTTTATTCTGTCTTGCCCTCACCATCAGTCCCTCTTGGCTCTGACTGTGCCCAGATCAGCAACCTCCCATCTGTGCATCCCCATGGGTGGGATTCTTCCCCCAGTTTCCTGCCACCTCTAAACCAGGAAACCCAGTTTGGGACTTTGTCATCTTTTTTTTGCTTGTCAGCTCCTCTCAAGCATCTGAATCCTGTCAGTGCTGCAGAATAGACACTTCCTCCCTCCCCTAATCAGGACTATTTCAAGGCCATGCTATGAATGGGCTGTAACCCTGGCACATGGGGTGTAACAGCTCCTGCCATGTCACTTGATGTTGTAATAAGTGATAATAAACAATAGCAGTGACCTCTCCTGTAGACTACAGCTGTACTTAGAGGTCTCTGTTTAGGTCAGGGCTCTGGGTGAGGTGTGCTGAGTACTAATGGCTGTCCCCACTGTGTTAATTTAAGTAGGGATGGAAACAAAAACACATCAACTGATACTTTGAGGTAATGGACTGAGGAGAGAGTGGTGAGATCATTTTGCCAATCAGTGACATCAAACTTCCCCTTCTCTTCTGTGTCAGTGTTTTGGCTTTTCTTCCTGGTACATCTTTCAAACTCCAGAGCCCATAATTTGGTGCAGAACCAGGTTCTCACTATCTCTAGGGCAAGCACAAGGCATTCTTTTAAACAGAGGCTTGATAAGTCAGCTTAAGGTCCAATTATGGGCCATGGGTAAGTATGGGAGACGCACAGGTCTCTTGACTATTCTGTATTAGTACAGGTTTTTTTCCTAAAAGGGATAAAGAAATCCTGTGTTTGATGCAGGAGTCCTCAGCCCGAGAGCACAGACCGGGTTTGCACCAAGCAAGAAGTCAGACCAGATGATCACAACATTCTTTCTCTCCTTTAAGGTTTATGAATGCTTTTTAAACTCTTAGGAGCTCTGCTTCAGTCAGTTGGTTTAAGCAAAAAAAATTTGAATTTTGGTTGCTTTCCCATTTAACTAAATCCCGATTCAATTTCTTCTGGACAAGTTTATCATCATCCTCCTGACAGCCAGCTTTAATCTCTAACATTGTCTTCTGTTGCCTATCTAGTTCAGGCTGCTTCAGCCTTTTTCAAGCAAACACAGATGAAAAGGGCCATCTCAGGATGAGCAGCTCTGCCTGCCAGCTTGCCCCCAAACCTATGTCATCTCTGCCAGAAGCAGGCAGGGGTTGTGGAATGAGGAGCTGGCTGGCACCATGCTCACAACCATGCTCAATACCCTGTATCCCAAACATCCTTAAAACTAAGGCAGGAAGGGAAAGGACTGCCAGGGATAGATTAGTGTTGGTTGCTGACAAGGAATCATCCAGGCAAGACAAAGAAGTGGAAAAAAAAAGGAGCAAGATGAGATGTGAATGCACTCAGCTGCAGAGGAACAGTATTTCTTGTACCAGCAATGAACACAGCAACAGGAAAAAGTTAAGTATCCTACCTTTTAAAATATGGTCCTGCTGCTGCTGTAGCAGCATGTGCTTGCAGGTAAAGGGTGTTTGGGAAGAGTATGAAAAGCAGACCACAGTCCCCCAAGTAATTGAATTTCTTCCACAGAGATCTATAGTGTGGGATCAGGTAGCACAAAGATGCACCATGATCTTGCAAGGGATGTGATCAGAACAGAATGCACCAAAATCTTGACCTTTGCTTAGGGAGGATTGGTAATGAATAGATGAAGATTGTCTGATAGATTCCTCATGGACCAGAACTTTCTCCTCTTGAAAAGACTGCTGTAGGCCTCTGCCAGCCTTGGGCTGCAGAACAGAGGTGAGGAAGGAATAGCAGCTTGAAACAGGCAGCAAAATGGTGTAGATGGAATTTGAATGCAGCTATACATGTGATGAGCTGGTAAAAATAGTTAATTAGAGTAGGACATGTCAGTTTCAGGAAAACTTCAGTTCCTGGAGTATTGAGCACACTGACAGTCACTAGGTTGGATCTGGGGCATAGCTATTGGTGACAAAGCTTTTGTGTTCCTTTACCCTATCTCTGTCAACAGATACATTCAGGACTATCCCGTGCTTACACATGGGGGGTCCTGATTTCAAATCACCCTCAACAAGCCCTTTGCAGAACTACCAGGCTGCCTTGGATGCAGGACAGGGACTATTTATTGCCTATCCAGCACCCAGACAGCATGGGTGGGATGTACACAGACACCACAAGCATTACAAGTCTTTCTGATAGGAGAGCCTTCCTCTACTTGAGCTCCTCTCAGCAAGAAGCAGCTCTCGATAAAACTCTTTCAGCAGCACTGATGGCAGAATGAAGCAGAACAGCAAACACAACCCCAGCAGGAGACCGTTTAGGTTATTATTTTAATTAATTGCACATGTAGCTAAACTGAAAGAAAAATAGAGACGTGACACCCAATTATTCAAATCAGTTCCTGCCAGTCACACACCGCTGCTACTGCAGTCCCAGTGCGAAGTTCTGTCCTTTGCTACCTTCAGAAATGCCAGAGATTTGCATCTCAAGGTTGGCAAGATATTGTCTTGCAATGTTTCTTGCTGTGCAAAAGGGCTGAAGAAATGTAAATCTACCAGCGTGGTCCCACAGGGGGTTACATTTCCTAGAGCTGGTGAATTAGCCGCTCCTATGGCAGAGTTTCCCCGCAAAAGCCTCATTCTTCACAGTGCAGCACAGACTGCTTCAGACAAGCTTCCCAGTGTCCCAGGGAGACTCTGGAAGATGCAGCCCCACAGCCAGGAGAAGGACTTTGAGAACAATAGGCTTTGGGCTCCTGAAAAGAAACACCCTCAAAGCAATGCCCAGCTCCAAGGAGTTGCTAACCTAGCTCCAAACACTTGGGATGAGTTCACAGAATAAAACCAGAGTGCTTCAGGCTGGAAAAGCTGGAAGTTTTCTGTTGTGACCAAAAATGTGAAAATGGGACTGTCAGGCTTTTCAGGACTGGAGCTTTTGAACATAATTCCCCCTGGGGAACAGGTGTTGCTGGGATTTACAGCTGCCTGTTCCTGTTCTCCCACAGTGAGGACAGACATGCCTATTTCTGTTCAGTGGTAGAAGGCACAAATCCCTCTTCAGCCCCTAAGTAGCAGCCCTGAGGGTGTGATCCCCAAATGGACTTTCAGTAAGCAGAAATAGGTCTGTTTCCTGATTTCCTGCAGCAAATTTTCCCCAAAGAAGCTCAGTGAGATCCCGGGTGATCCTTCTGCAGGAGAAAAATCAGAGATTTCAGGAGAAAAGAAAACTCCCATCTCTGGTCAATTCTGACATGTCCGTGAAGCCCAACCAGAAGACCCATCAAGATGATAATCCCAGCAGCTATTCAGAGTGCTATTTCCCCCCTACCCAAGATGTGTCCCTGGCACCCAGTGGGGATGAGAGCTGCAAAAGCAGGCAGACCCTGCATGAACAGGACAGGTGAATAGGCAATTTACCTGATTTTATTATATTTTTTGGAACCAATCTGATGCAATCTGGTGTGCTGCCTGTGCTCCTTCATCTCTAGTTTGGTGGGGCAGGGGCCAGACTCTCCCCTGTGCTATGCTTCTTCACTCCAATGGTGTAGCTGATTAACAACTCAAATTAAACTTCCAGCCACACTTCTCCATTTGCATTTCCCTTTGAAGTCTGCTTCTTGTATTTGAGACCTGGATAAGGTCTGCTGTGTCCCCAGAACAGTTACTTTTTTCCAGCTGTGCTAGTTAGTCTGATATAAGATGTTAAATTTCTCTTAAATTCTTGTTTTGCCTAGGTGCCTGAATTGTCACAGTAATGAAACCACTGCCACCTTCTTTCTATGTGTGCAAGTAATTTGCTTGTCACATCATATGTAGTTATCTCCTGGTTACTTGTTGGTCCTCTGCCTCCACACGCTGTGTCTCACCCCATGTTCTCAATGTAAGCCCTTCAGGGCAGATGCTCTGCCTGGGCTGTGATCTTCAGAGATGGAGGAGCAATTTTAACTCTCACTTTAAAAATGGATGGAGTTCATTAATGTCATTCCCATTGTGCCAACATCCTCTGTCCCAGTGAAGCTGGCTGCAGCAGAGCAGACTAGCGGAAATTTCCTGCAGATGCCCCTGCCTTACGGGGCATCATTTGAGGTCTGCACCTTCATAACTTCTGCTCTGACACATTGGGAGATGGCACCTGATGGAGAGGCTCAGTTCATGTTTCCATGCTGTGGAAACACTGGGGGTTGAAATTCTGTGGCCTCATCAAGAGCAACATTGCTATTGCAGCGTGGATGCAGCAGAACTGGGGTGATGCCAGCTCTGGGGCAGGGGCTTCCTGCTGTTGTACCAACAGCACAACATCAAAGCATGATTTCACAGTTAACAGCTTTCTAGGTGAATCTTTGATCACAGCCAGTTTGATCCCAGACCCCATAGTCTTCCTGTCTTCTTCTTTACTGTAACAAAGACGTCTTTAAAAATGGCGAGGTTTTATTTTTAAATCAGTGCCCTCCTGGAGGGGGACTAATACTTCTCCTTCCCACAGAGCTGGGTCTCAGTCCTGCCCCACTCAATTCCAGCTTTGTAGGGACATTTTAACCTGTCCCACATTTAACCTGCCAATCTGATGTCTTTTTTAGAGAGGCCAAAAAAGCTAGACTAAGAACAGGCTTCCACTTGAAGTCTTCAGTGTAGTGACTGTTATTAACAAATATACTTCTCTAAAGTTATCCCTTAACTACATACCTAAGTAACCATGCTTTCCTCAGTTTGTGAATTTAAAGACAGATACAAATGTTGTAACCCTGCCTCATACATTGTCTGGGTCACCAGTAAGGTGCTGGACAGGAGGGAAAGGTTTTTGGGAAGCTGAAGGACTCCTTCTTGCATGGAGGCACCTCTTGACCCCTTCAGGTACCCTGCAGCAGCCAGGATTGAGCTTCATAGAGCTGTCTGCACCAAGCCCTTTTCCCATGGAATCACGTTCCCCCGGACTCACTGAGATACAGGAAGAGGTACAGTACCAGCCTGGATGACCAGGTTCATGTACCTCTGTCATGGTTTATAGTCAGGGCGGCCCCTTAGACCTCTCACAGACACTCTTTATTAAGCCCTCTCCCTCCTCAAAGTGGAAGAGAAGGGGAATAAGGGAGAGACACCAAGAGATTAGAAAAGGAAACTAGGACAACTTTAATTAAAATGAAAATAATAATTAAAATGGAATATACACAAATATGTGCAAAACCAGTAGTGAACCTAATCCCCTACATCCCATCACCACTTACGCTGTGGAGCAGGCACCAGCAGAGACCCAGACTGGGACCAGCAGCAGACAGCTGTGCTCAGAAACTGGATTCTGGTACCAGATTCAGGAACACACTGATCAGGATCAAAGGCAGAATGCTCAGAGTTCTCCTCAGATGCTCTGAGGAAGGAACTGGGAGAGGATCCGAGGCAAGCTGAGCCAAGGTGGCAAAGTGGGGCAAGAGGGAAAACAGCGGGGAGAGGAACCACAGACTGTCCATATCCCTCAGATTTATACCAAATATGATGAATATGGGCTGCAATCCCTCATTGGTCAGTTTGGGGTCACCTGTCCTGGCTGCTCCTCCCTGCAGGTACAGCATTTTACTTTCTGCACTCCACCGGTGTAGTGCACAAGATCTGGCAGTGGCCTTAGCCTGCACACCAACCCTTGGTGCTAACTCTAACCATGGGGTGTTGTCATGGCCAGAAGCAGACACTGCCTGTCAGAACAGGCTTCTGACTTTAGACAGTGCAAGGAGGTAGAAGAAGTGAGCTGAAAAGCAAAATCATTGAGCTCTGTTTTCACTCAGATCAGGGACAATATCCTGAGTCTAGAGCAGGTTTGCATCAGTTGTGGTTGATCTCACATGCAATGTGACTTTCAAGTCAGCTCTCCCTTAAAAGCTGCTTTTTACCTTCTTGAAATGCTGGGGAAAGTACTTGTGTCAAAACCACACAAGTCACTCCAGGTCTGCTCTCCTTCACTTGTGATTAACTCCAAAGCAAAAGAACCCTTCCCTTGCCTTCAGTTGTATTTGCACATGTATCAAGGCTCTTTGCAGCCCCAAACATCACTGTGGGTCAGACCAGTGCTGAGATAAAGCAGAGAGCCCAACAGGACCTCACTGTATGTGCCCTGGGGCTTATGCCTATCACTGTCCAGCTCAGTCCAGAGACAGGAGCAAGCACACAGAGCTGACCCAAAATAATGGGAATAGACTTGAGTCTCCATTAAACTCCTTAATCCAGAGTCATTCCTGAGCAAGAATGGGAGAAAACACTTTCCAGTGATGTTCTAGTAGCAACAGCTCTTCAGAGACTGTGTCCAGGCACATTTTCCTCTCCACTTTCAGATGTGGAGAAACAAGACAGACCCCAGTACAGGATATACCCTGGACCGTGTTGTGACTCAGGGGCACAGGCACAAGGAAGAGCTGCTGAGCTCCAGTCAGGTGCACTAACCAACATGCCACCCAGCCTGGTGTCAGTACAGCTGGGTCCTCCCTGGACAGACTGGCAAACACCTCTGGGCCATGTCCTTGTCCCCACACATGATCCCTCTCCAGCAGTGTCAAGGCATGCTGACCTGTGGCTTGGCATTGCTCCAGCCTGGGGGGTACACAAATGAAGTCTGTTCAGGGAGATTCATCGATCTTCATGGCTTCCTTCATTGTGAAGGAAACAGGGCAATTAAAAAAAAAAATATTTTATGTTGACAAAATCCAGAAGGTCTTCTACACTGACTCTGGGGCACATCATTTTGAGCTAGTGCCTTGTGCCCCAACCTCTCAGTGAAGAGCAAAGGCTTGCTGGCTGGGGTGCTGGCGAGACCCCCAGCTTGCAAAGTGTTCATCAGACCATGTAGCAAGCTGAATCAACTCTTACCAAGTCCACTGGGCTTCCACTAGCCTTTTCTGCACCACCAATGGCTACCAGCCCAGACCTACCCACCTTACTCATCCTCCTCAGCACACAGAACACACTTCAGTACATGCATCTACTTGGGATAGATTAGAAAAAGCCCCTTGCATCATTCCTCAAATGGACAACAACACCAAAAGAAAATAAAAAATCCCCAAACCCAGCCCTATTACAGGACTTACTGCAGACTTATTGCGGGAAAAAAAAAAAAAAAAAAAGAGAAACTTTTCCAGGTCAGGCCACTTTTATCATGCTTCCTCCAGCAAATATCAAGATAAACCCGGAGCCTGACAGACCAGGAAAATATCTAGCCTTTGACACAAGGAAATCTGAGTGGGGAGCAGTGGAAGAAGCCCTTTCCTCCAAGAGGAGGTGGCCCTGATGGAAAGATGGCTCTGAGGAAGGGCAGGCTTGGCTTGGGACGATGCCTGCAGTCTGCTCAGATTTACTTGCAATAGGCAAGTTTTCCAAAACAAAAGGAGAAGAAGCTGTCTCAGTAGAAACCAGACCTTTTGCCAGAAAGGTATCAATTTGGTAAGATATTTAGGAGAAACCATTAGATTTGAAGTTTAGATTTATACTTCATGTTCTACTGTGACTCACTCACAATATGTTATGTAATATATATCACACACACAATTTGCATGCTGAATTTTAATATAACAAAAATGCTGAGAAAGTGTCACTTCAATTTTCCAGAACAGCCCTGAGGAATGTTTGCTTGAGCAGAAATTTACATTTTTCATTCCTATTTGGAAAAACAACAACAAAGAGGTCGATATTTCCCACGAAACAGGACTCTGGGGCTCCGACCTGCTCTCCTAGACAATCTGCGGAGAGAAACTTTAAAGGCAGAGCAGGCAAAACACTGTTGATGCTTTCTGTTCCCCGTTCCATCCCACACCGTAAGAACCAACATCTTCAAAAGAAACAGCTCCTCAAAGTCGCAGGAAGAGCAAAAACCCTAAAACAGACCCATCGTGCCCTGAAACCATTCCTCTTCAGAGAGCACTCCCTCTGGGCAAATGAACTTCAAATAATTCCTCCCTCTCTCCCTCTCCAAAGAAGCCCTAATGACACCTTGTCCGTGAACTTAATGTGTTTTAAACTATCTCCATGCCTGGCCACATACTTGGAATGTCCCCTAAGGACTGCTAAAAAGTCACAAGCAGGAAAAAAAAAAAAAAAAAAAAAAAAAGACAAAAGCTTCAGTCTGAGTCCCTGAGCTCCCACCCCCGCGGAGGTGAAGGTTTGCTGGTGCTCAGCATTACCTTCTGCACACCCGGGCACAGCTCCTGGTAGATGCAGCTGGGCACAAAAACAGCTCTGGTACACTGGGTTTGAACTTTCCACCGTTTTGGGTTTGGTTGGGTTTTTTTTCCCCCCACCATCTTGAGACGGAATTTTTTTCCTTTTAGTTTGAAAAAAATCCCTTCAGGAAATGATTTAGGAGCAGAGAGCATGGTCAGCTAATGGGCTGCAGCTGAGGCAACGTGGGGCTACGCTCCTGTCCCTGCAACGGCTTCCTGGCTTCACAAGCAAGGGGGTTCTCCTCATGCATATGTGTGTGTCTACACACACCTGGCACACCCAGGCTCCTTGGCCAGACAGAGCTGGAGAACTGCTGGAAAATAATCAAAATTGCCAAAACCTATGAGCAGCAGCTCCCCTCTGTGTGAGTTGTTGAGAAATCGGGACTAAACAACTTGTGCCCTTCCCCTCCAGCGCTTGTCATGTGTCCCTCTGTCCATTGTCTTGCCCTTGCTCAGTGTGCTCCCATGTGACCCTATCATAACAAACCAGTGATTGCTTCCCAAAATGCAGCATGGTCCCTGCATACCTGAGCTCTGGGCAGAGCTCTGTATTGATATCAGAGGGACTTTGATCTGGAAATAGATATGACTTTTCTTCCATGGGCTGCCCCCCCCAAGAAAAGCAAGCCAGGCTCCAAGCATGAGCAATATGACAGCAGCATCTACCAGATGCCATCTGCTTGGGAAGCGCAAAGACTTTTGGAGTCACAGATTGCCTTACATTCTCCATCATCCATGCTCTGAATTATCATCTTAATTTCCCTGCTGATTTAGAGAGGCAAATTGCATCTTGCAGCAGGGCAGAAATGTCTTCAGTTTGTCCTTTAGGAGGAATACTCACTCCCAAGAGAGCACATTGCACTTCCTGAGCCACCTTCTGCATGTCAGGTGTAAAGACAAATGTAATGCAGGAGATGGGCAGGACACGGGGCAAAGGCATGTTGCTGCTGAGGGTAACAGGACAGAGACACTTGATGAGGTCCCTATGCTCTCCATTGTTGTTCAGCAGATGAAGGCATCTGCTCCCAGGAAGAGCAGATGGAACTGGAACATCTGGCTCTGGAACCTCTCTTCAGAGTCTCTGCAGTGCTTGGTTCTTGGACTCTGATGAACATGTAGGTACCTAAATGTGCATGAAAACCAGTTGTACCTCACAGGTTGCTCCTAGAAATGACTTCTTTTGAGCCTACCTAATAAAGTAAGGCTCATGAGTGAAGACAAACCTATGCCATGACATGCCATTGAATAAAGCCTTGAATTGCCCACCTGGATCTACCTAACTTTAGATGGAGGGGATGGATGACTGCCCTTCATCTTGGTAGCAGCCAATAAATTTTGAGTCTTCTCTGGAAGACCAGTGTGACAACCATGAATAAAACCCTTGAACACAAGTGATCCATGGGGCACAGCCTGGACAATGCAGACGACTCCTTGGCCAACATCCTGCAGCTCTCAGTGGTGTTAGGAAGCAGCCCAAGCCTCACCACCAGCCCTACCTCCTTGAGTTTCTGTGTTTACTTCTGACCCAGCCCTCCAGATAAAAATTGATGCTTTGTTCACAGACTTTCAGGTTCCCAATTAAAAACTACATAATTCTCTAGATAAAAGCAAGCAACCACAGAAGCCCTAGGGTAATTTTACCATGAGCTAAAAAAACCCCCACTAAAAATCTAGAAAATATTAATGAGAAAATACAAAAACTAGTCTTCTTCTCTTTAGAAAAGTCTTAATATATCCCAGATAGCTCAACCCAGATGCTGCAGAAATCAAACTGATCTTCAGAATGGGTCTGCGGCTGTCTCTGGGGCAGGTGACACTCCTTTCCCAAAGCATGGGTCTTCTGGCAGCAAGCAGTGAGGTCTACAGAGCAGGATAGAGGACAGGAAAGGAACATGTGTATGTGGGGGAGGTGGACGATGCTTAGCTCTGCAGGCTGGAGGCCTGCATGGTACCTCTCAGACAGGGGTACTGCTGGATGGTGGCTGAGGATCAGGCTCTGAGATGGCACTGTGGTGTGAAAATGGCATGAGAAACCAGGAGGGAGCACCATGAGGCTCATCTGGTTCCATGGAGGCTGTGACCACCCAGGGAGCTCACACAGCACCTGCACACCTGCCTGTTGTCTGGTGTCAGCTGCTTTCTTTTCCTGCCTTCCCAGGTCTTTCCCATCAAATTAAATGTGTGTTTTTTCCCACTGGTTTGTCATGGAGATCTTTTTATTATTTTTTTCCAGTGTGCCAGCAGGGAAGACTTCTTAAAGTTGCCCAGTTTTCTGTCCTGTGTCTCCACCCAGCCTTGTCCTAATTAACAATACATTGCTTTTAACACATGTGACACTGTCAGCAGGTTGAGGTGCAAAGATAGTCTTGTAGACAGACCTCATCCTATCCCCACTCAGCCATCCCTTCTTTATGGAGAAGCAAGCCAGGTCTTGAGGTGGAGGGATGGGACTGCCACTCCTGCCCTCCCACACACCCACTCACTCTCAATGCTCATCTTCTTGGCAGGTGCTTGGAGAGATTCTCTGTGATTGTAAAGGCAGTAGGGGGGGGTGGATGGAATTGTTTTGTGTTGCTTTTAAAAAAAAATTAAAAAATTATGCTTTTAATTTTTTTTCAAACTAAAAATACCCTCTCATTTTAAAGTTTCCAAGCACGATGCCCTGAAGAAGCAAGCATGACAGATGCTGCTGAGTACAGATGTTTTGCTTTCCTTTTTTTAATTTTAATTAGTAATATTTTCCACACCAAAATTCACAGATGGCTATTCATGTCTCTGTGACTGGGTCAGGCCAGGACTAGAATGACCTACTGGGGGACGTGGCCTAACTAACCTCTACAGCACGGTGGTTATATTTAGGCAGAATTTTGTCTCTGCTTTATTAACCTATTAGTTGCCATTCCCTATATGGGCACATCTGAACTGCCCTCATCCTCATCTCTGAGGCCTCCTACTTCTTTTCACTTCTGGGAAATCACATCCCCAAAACACTTCAGCAGGCAAACACCTGAGCTGACCCCATCATATGGCTCTTCCCGCAGCCCTATCTCCACACTTCCATGCATATCTATTCACACCCTGAGGCTCCACAATTTCAAACAAGTGTATTTTCTTTCAGCCCTCAGGTGTCATGTGTGGAGTTGTGCTTCTCTAACACAACACTGCAATGTGCAGCATGATAGCAATGGTGCGGAGATGGGCTCTGGACAGCACATGATGAGATGATACCACAAGAATGGCTGGGGACATCACTGGGGAGGGATTTAACGCCTCTTCCATGGGCATCATAAGCCATTTATGCCTTGAAAAGCAGTGGTGTCTCTTCCCTCTATGGATCTTGTTTCACAATGGGACTCTCTCCTCCACGAAGTCCTGCAGTAAAGCCACTTTCCTATAGTAAGCATTACAATTCCCGTTTCACTGCCTTCTTGCATGACCCAGGTTTCTCCCAGGGAGGGAAAAATGCAAAAGCAACATAAACTGATTTCAAACTCTGCCCTGCTGTGAATGTTTGTGCCGGCAGCCGTGGAACAGTGATGAGTTTATAGAGAGCACTGCTCTTCATGTGAAACCCGGCTGTGGGGAATGGAGAGGTGGTAGAAAGAAAGGGCAGACTCTGCAGCATGTACTTATGTATTTTATACAGCAGGTGTTAGTTGGAAGTTCCTCTTGCTACCCCATAAGCCCACTGGAAGAATATTAAAATGGCTTCCTCAGGTTTTCAGAGCATTCTCTTTGCTCTGATTTAGACATTGTTGCACAGGAACAAAATTGCGGAGCTGCAGAAACCTCTGTGAAATGTTGATTTGGTGAATTTTGTTAACCAAGACTGCAAAGCAGAAGGCAGGAATTATTAGGAAGCATCTGTTGATGCAATTATGGTGCAGGACAAAGCCATGTACACATCTGCCTGGGCCAGGCTGTGGCTCTATTCCTCATCTTTCAGCAAGATGAAGGTGGAAAAAGTTTGGAGGATACTGGTAAAGATGAGCAGAGGGCTGGTGTTCAGGTAGGGAGAAGATACCTAAGATGGGATTTTTCTGCAGAAGAAGGGGTAGCTGGAGGAGAAAGGAAGCAGCATGTGGTTACCTGAGGATGTGAAGTGTATCTGATAAGAGCACCCTATCTGCGTTGCTTGTGGAACTGTGGACAGGTCCCTGCAGTAAAACAAACCCAAATTCCCCAGGACTAGTCACCTCTTCTCTTGTAGCTCATGTGAACTTAGAGAATTACCTTTTCCTGTATCTTTGATGGAGATATCAAGGTCCACCAGCAACCAAGCATAGCCATAGACCACCATTAGAGAACGAGTAGTCAGAAGAGGGCAAAGGCTCACAAGAGTCTGGGAAAAGAAAAAAGAACAGTTTTTCTCTCTGGGAGATGCTGAATAGCACAGTGTGAAAGGGTCCAGAGGTCCTGTAGCTTAGGAATGATACATGCCTAGTGAATGCTAATAATTCAGCCCTAATCTCAGAGTTCTGAATTTTCCTCTCTAAGGTGTGACAGGCATTAAAAGGCATCAAAGAAGAGGACAGAAGACAATCCAGTTTCTTGGCTCTGGACATGTATGGTAGCACCAAGTCCACTCCCTAGAGCCATTATTGGTTAACAAACTGCCCCATTTTCTGAACCAGGCTGGCAAGAATTGAAACCAAACAGAGCCATCAGCCAGAGCACCATGAGAGCACAAAGGCTTGGGCTGTACCATCTGTCTGGTGACTTGTGAGCCACTGGGGATACACTGCAACTGGGGACATGAAAAGCAGAAATGGTGACAGCATGAAAGCCATACTAGGGGAAAAAAAAAATAATCCCAACAGGCAGTCAGGCTGGGAAGAACTGGGTATGAGTGTGGTGGCATCTATAGGAGCATATCTGGTGCTAACTCCACGGAGAGCCAATGTGCAGGAGAGCCTCCCAGGTGGCTCTACCTGGGTGAACCTACATTAGCAGAAGCCCTGCTTAATGTCAGTAAATGGAGCTGAAATCCTCTGCCTTCCCCAGGCCACAGAGTTTCATGTAATAGACCCCAAGCGCTCCAAAGCCCAGCCAGGTTTATGTTGCAGGGATATGGCTGTCTGCCTTTTATTATGTTTTGCTCTGCTATTCTATTATACTGCACAATAAAACGCCAGCTTCCTCCTCTCATTAGCCATTTGCTTGTGCTTGAAGCACACAACGTTTTCACGTGCCTGCAAAGAGATGTGTAATCTGCTCTTTGGGAGTCACTCACCTCCCCGCAGAACCCCAGCACACCGCCTGCATTGCAAGAGTGGCCACAGTGTGTGTGTGTCTGGCTGTGTGTACAACTACAGCAGCATTACATAAAAACTGCCCTGAAAGTGCATTCCTCAGGATGCAGGGTCAGGCAGACAAAAACTGGGAAGAGGGAAATTCATTATTATCTGAGTAACTTTAATTTGTCCTTTTTATGCTTCTAACTCCTGGATTAAATGAGGTATGGGGACCCATAAAAAATAGTGAATTAGTATGCCATTAAAGACATCATAGGTGGGAAAGGGCAGAAATCAGGTACACTGGCAACAGCAAATCTGGAGGGTTTTTGTACTTTGCTGCTTTTAATACAACTTTTCCCTTACAGATTTTGGGTTTTCTTTGGATGATTTTACTTTTATCATTTTTATGATGCCTCTTATTATAGGTTATATTATAGGTGCAGCAGTCTAGCACTTTATGATGCCCTTTGGGTGGTGGGAGGAAAGCAGGACTAATATGGACTTTTAGCATCATCTGGCAAATCCAGGCAGGATTTGTACAGGCAGGACTTGTGCTAGGGGAGAGATAAGAGCATCATTTTTCCCTTTGATTTCCTACAGGGATGTGTGAGCTGAGAGGAGAGAACCACTATGGTGTAGGAAGTGACTATGAAAGTCCCCAGGAGCTACCATCACCCTGCCCAAGACCAGGCAGGGCTTGGCCTCTGCTGCATGAACCGTAATGATGAGGAAGAAACAGGCCTGTGAGCTTGCAAACATCTCCTGCTGCCTCAGCACATGAGCCAGCAGACTGTGCCCCCCAGTGCAGACTAAAGCTACCTCCATATGTGTGCCCTGAAGATATGCAAAACTTCCCAGCTTCGAAGTGACCTGTCTTCAGCAAGGACCGATAGTTCCCTCTGCTGGGAGGATGGTGAAGAAATGTCTTTGAGCTCCTTTTCCCATCTAAGGAGGACACAAAAACCACATGTCCCATTCCTGGAGCATCCTTCCCACAAGCACCTCCAGAAACACCCTTCCGCAGGCATTACTTCCCTCTCTCCTTGCTGTCCTGGTAGCTATACAGATGGAAAGAGAATGTACAGTATCTGCTATTTAATAATTTTATTTGATGGTGTTTACTTTTCTTAAGCCCTCTCTGTGGTGGAAATGGGCTATTTTGAGGAAACTTCATTTTCTTTTCTTTTTCTTTTCTTTTCTTTTCTTTT
>VYZU01036930.1:58993-84591 GCA_013401355.1 Ceyx cyanopectus
GGTTACCTGAGGATGTGAAGTGTATCTGATAAGAGCACCCTATCTGCGTTGCTTGTGGAACTGTGGACAGGTCCCTGCAGTAAAACAAACCCAAATTCCCCAGGACTAGTCACCTCTTCTCTTGTAGCTCATGTGAACTTAGAGAATTACCTTTTCCTGTATCTTTGATGGAGATATCAAGGTCCACCAGCAACCAAGCATAGCCATAGACCACCATTAGAGAACGAGTAGTCAGAAGAGGGCAAAGGCTCACAAGAGTCTGGGAAAAGAAAAAAGAACAGTTTTTCTCTCTGGGAGATGCTGAATAGCACAGTGTGAAAGGGTCCAGAGGTCCTGTAGCTTAGGAATGATACATGCCTAGTGAATGCTAATAATTCAGCCCTAATCTCAGAGTTCTGAATTTTCCTCTCTAAGGTGTGACAGGCATTAAAAGGCATCAAAGAAGAGGACAGAAGACAATCCAGTTTCTTGGCTCTGGACATGTATGGTAGCACCAAGTCCACTCCCTAGAGCCATTATTGGTTAACAAACTGCCCCATTTTCTGAACCAGGCTGGCAAGAATTGAAACCAAACAGAGCCATCAGCCAGAGCACCATGAGAGCACAAAGGCTTGGGCTGTACCATCTGTCTGGTGACTTGTGAGCCACTGGGGATACACTGCAACTGGGGACATAAAAGCAGAAATGGTGACAGCATGAAAGCCATACTAGGGGAAAAAAAAAATAATCCCAACAGGCAGTCAGGCTGGGAAGAACTGGGTATGAGTGTGGTGGCATCTATAGGAGCATATCTGGTGCTAACTCCACGGAGAGCCAATGTGCAGGAGAGCCTCCCAGGTGGCTCTACCTGGGTGAACCTACATTAGCAGAAGCCCTGCTTAATGTCAGTAAATGGAGCTGAAATCCTCTGCCTTCCCCAGGCCACAGAGTTTCATGTAATAGACCCCAAGCGCTCCAAAGCCCAGCCAGGTTTATGTTGCAGGGATATGGCTGTCTGCCTTTTATTATGTTTTGCTCTGCTATTCTATTATACTGCACAATAAAACGCCAGCTTCCTCCTCTCATTAGCCATTTGCTTGTGCTTGAAGCACACAACGTTTTCACGTGCCTGCAAAGAGATGTGTAATCTGCTCTTTGGGAGTCACTCACCTCCCCGCAGAACCCCAGCACACCGCCTGCATTGCAAGAGTGGCCACAGTGTGTGTGTGTCTGGCTGTGTGTACAACTACAGCAGCATTACATAAAAACTGCCCTGAAAGTGCATTCCTCAGGATGCAGGGTCAGGCAGACAAAAACTGGGAAGAGGGAAATTCATTATTATCTGAGTAACTTTAATTTGTCCTTTTTATGCTTCTAACTCCTGGATTAAATGAGGTATGGGGACCCATAAAAAATAGTGAATTAGTATGCCATTAAAGACATCATAGGTGGGAAAGGGCAGAAATCAGGTACACTGGCAACAGCAAATCTGGAGGGTTTTTGTACTTTGCTGCTTTTAATACAACTTTTCCCTTACAGATTTTGGGTTTTCTTTGGATGATTTTACTTTTATCATTTTTATGATGCCTCTTATTATAGGTTATATTATAGGTGCAGCAGTCTAGCACTTTATGATGCCCTTTGGGTGGTGGGAGGAAAGCAGGACTAATATGGACTTTTAGCATCATCTGGCAAATCCAGGCAGGATTTGTACAGGCAGGACTTGTGCTAGGGGAGAGATAAGAGCATCATTTTTCCCTTTGATTTCCTACAGGGATGTGTGAGCTGAGAGGAGAGAACCACTATGGTGTAGGAAGTGACTATGAAAGTCCCCAGGAGCTACCATCACCCTGCCCAAGACCAGGCAGGGCTTGGCCTCTGCTGCATGAACCGTAATGATGAGGAAGAAACAGGCCTGTGAGCTTGCAAACATCTCCTGCTGCCTCAGCACATGAGCCAGCAGACTGTGCCCCCCAGTGCAGACTAAAGCTACCTCCATATGTGTGCCCTGAAGATATGCAAAACTTCCCAGCTTCGAAGTGACCTGTCTTCAGCAAGGACCGATAGTTCCCTCTGCTGGGAGGATGGTGAAGAAATGTCTTTGAGCTCCTTTTCCCATCTAAGGAGGACACAAAAACCACATGTCCCATTCCTGGAGCATCCTTCCCACAAGCACCTCCAGAAACACCCTTCCGCAGGCATTACTTCCCTCTCTCCTTGCTGTCCTGGTAGCTATACAGATGGAAAGAGAATGTACAGTATCTGCTATTTAATAATTTTATTTGATGGTGTTTACTTTTCTTAAGCCCTCTCTGTGGTGGAAATGGGCTATTTTGAGGAAACTTCATTTTCTTTTCTTTTTCTTTTCTTTTCTTTTCTTTTCTTTTCTTTTCTTTTCTTTTCTTTTCTTTTCTTTTCTTTTCTTTTCTTTTCTTTTTTCAGTTTCTAGAGTAGAGGCTTTTCTTTTCTAGTTGCAGAGAAAAGCTGGGCAACGTATTCCTAAAATAGCAAAGAGCAAATGCTTCTCATTTCTCAGATCTTGCAACTCTTTTTTAAGCTGATCTGCTGAATCTGATAACTAAGCGTTTTTAAAAGTTGGATGATGTTAACAACCAGCGCATCAAGCAGCTTCTCTGGCTCTCAACAGGTAATTCTTCATTAATCTGAGGCATGTGGTTACATTTCTCAGACAGATAAAATATCCTTTTCTGAGTACTGTCAGCCTGAAATCCCATTAATTTTATCTGGAGTGATTGGTCAGTACATATGGGATGTTTTTCTTTCCTTGACCCAATAAATGAGGGATCAAATTAAGAGCAGTGGGAGGAAGAAACAGAAGAAAGGATAAGCTGAGGAAACAGAGGCTTTGTGTCTTCCAGGAAAGACAGCAGTAGGGTTGAGAAAAGGAGAGTGTCTTAAGATAGCCTAAAATTCTACCTCAGGAACCAGCAGATATTAATATTATACCAGCCTAAAGCAAGCCCTGTCCCATTTTGCCCTGCCCTATCTGGGGTGCAGAAACCTTGTGGCTGAATTGGGTTATGGTTTCCATACCATGACTCGACTCCGTCATGGAGGTTGTAATGAGCAGCCTGTAGCTCTGTGTGGCTCATGCAAATGCAATGTGATGCACCTTGGGGAAAAAAAAAAAAAAAAAAAAAGAGAGAGAGATTCACACAGCTGTATCCAACAGAGAGCAAGCTATTATCCTTGGTGTGGACAAATGTACCAAAGTCTCAGCCTCCTATTCATTAGCAGTCAAAGAAGCAACCAGAAAGTTGTGCTTTATTTGGAGAGGAGAGAAGAGGATGGCTGTGAGATTCACAAGAGTTTCAACCATTTCCAAAAGCAACTGAGCAATGTAACTTAAAAAAAAAATATTAAAATGCCATGATGAACTATTAGGGGCAAAAATGCCATACTGAGAGGTGTGTGAGCAGAGAAGTTATGCCCATTGTCATCCAATGACCGGACGAGAGGCAATGGGTGCAAGTTGGAGCATAAGAGGTTTAGGGTCAACACAAGAAAGAACTTTTTCTCAGTGAGGGTGACAGAGCTCTGGAACAGGCTGCCCAGGGAGATTGTGGAGTCTCCAGCTCTGGAGACACTTAAGACCCTCTGGGATGTATTCCTAGGTGACTTAGTCTAGGTGATCCTGCTCAGGCAGGGGGGTTGGACTAGATGATCTTCTAGGTCCCTTCCAGCCCCTAATATCTGTGATTCTGTGATTCTGTGATATGCACCTTGTCTCTTCTGCTTCTCCAAAATTTTCACTAGTGGTAAGTGGCAGAGGACAGATTGAGGAGGAGGAGGGTGGAGCAAACCCTCACCACCCAACCTTATGGTCTTTGGTAGAAATTTGGGGTGAACTGGGGACAGGTCATGGGTAGAGGCAGAAATAAGCACCATTGACACTCCAATGATTAAAAGATTGGCAGGTAATAGAATAAACCCAGGTCAGCCTCACCTGATTTACATTGAAGTTTGACTCCTTAAGATTGCTTTCAAGCCTCTTTGAAGCCAGTAGAGATGGAGGCAGATGATAAGGATGACCATACTGAGGCTCACCAGACATCACTAACAGTAGCCAGCAGTGTCCACTTCAAACAAGTATTGAAGAACAAGAGTGTAGTAGTCCTTCCAGAGAATATGCACCCTTCTGCGAGCATTCTGCTGCTCTGGGACATCCTTAGCAGTAAGCAGTTCTCTGTTCATCAATTCCATCACTAGTTTTGTGGCTGAAAAAGGCTTCAATGCTATTAGCCAGTGACGGACAGATGCCCATCAGTGTGGTGAATTTCTGCATGCTGTGAATCTCAGCTTCTTCATTCCAGCTAAAGATTTTATGGGGTCTGGCATCAGGAACAATGTGTTGTCTCATCTCCCATTGATCCACATGAATATCAAGCAGCCGTGTGCTTTCCGGAGGGGTGGCACCTCTCTGCCTAGTCTATATTACTGCTGCAGTTTCAGCCCACGTATGCCAATGGATCAGTGCCCAGGAAGGCTCACATACAGGCCCATACCATAAACCCAAGGTTATGAAAGCACCTCTAGCTTTGACACTTGCTTAAAAGTATCATCCTGGGAGCTCAGGAGAAAGCTCCAGTGTGCCAGGCAGGCATGTAATAGCACTAGTCAGAGGTGTTTGATGTCTATGAAACACTATCACTTTGCAGCCTGAGAGACCAAAGGAGTACTAAAAGAGCTTTCATGCTAAATCCACACAAAGTGCCTGTGTCACCGTCCCAACACATCCCTCTATCCATAATCCCCACCCCATACAAGAACATTTGTTACTAAATGCCTCGGCCTCTTCATCAGATACAATATTTCCATCTATGTACATTTCACCTGCTTAGAGACTGTTCATCCTGCAAAACAGAGACCAGAGCCAAGACAAACCCCAAACAGAAAATCCACATCGCATAGCAGAGGACTCCAAAGCCTAACTATCCCAGGTCACGTGCAGCTGGATCTTAATAACCCAAGCACACAAATTGTGACTTTTATCAGGTTTAATTTGCTTGGATGATGCCTAGGCACAAGGAGCTTCACACCCTGTTGCCTTAGCCTACGCTGAGCTCACCAGCCAGGATGGAATTTGCAGGTGCAGGTCTCTCAGTGTAGATGTGGTCTTAAGTCAGCTGGAGAAGAAAGGCAGACAGAGGGAGATGTGGTTCCCCCAGCTCACTGTGGGGGAGAGGCTCCTACATTGGAGATCCCAGCAGTAGGCTGGTTGCCCACTAACACCTGGGAACACAGAGGCATACCCAACAGCAAACGATACCAGTAGATGGAGAGATAGTAGTGAGACCCGTATTTCCTCCTGCCTAGCCATGTCCCCTGCACTGTGATCACCCTCCCTCCTGAAAACTCCCCATGGTTGAAGACAGGAAATCAGAGAGCACCCTAGGGCACCTACATTTGTACCAAGCAATGCCTGCTCTGAGAAAGGCGATTATTAGATTGTTCTCAGCTGTGATGACAGCCTTGTCTCTCTGCTCTCACTTCTGACTTTCCCATATTTCCAAGAGATAATGATCTCATCTCCTAACTGTTGAAGATCACTCCTTCTTTGCTCTTTCCCTCCCTATCCCCCTCCTCTGTTCATTATGGGATAGAAATGTTATCGACCAACAATCACTAGATGTCAAAAAACCTTATCACAGAATCCAGCTGCCAACATAGCCTAAACGTGCTTAGGAAATACCAGTAAATTACAGGAGAGAGAGAAAGTGAGGGAGGGAGGAAACATTAGGATGAGCCAAGAACTGCAATTAACTGCTCCACATTTGGAAGAAGCAGGAAATGTATGGAGGAAAGCAGAGCTAAGGGGTCATTGATCTCAGTAATTGAGGGGAAACTGAGAAATTGATGGTTTAATGGGGTTTAGCTGGGAGGACAGTATGCTTTGTGGGTCAGACTGGGGCAGGGAAACCACTGCTGTTGGGTACAAGGCTTTGCTCACAGCATTAGAGGTGCCCCCTTGACTTCCTTGGAATAATCTTGTCTGTGTTGTTCAGGTTGACACCTGCCTAGAAAGGGTTTCTTGCCTCATAGCCATGTCTAGACTATGTTCTTGCTTTGGCATAGACCTGTGACCAGCCTTCATTTGAAATAGACTGGATACTGGGGCTTGGACATTGTCATGTCAGCAAGGCAGATTGGGCTCAGACATCTGGTCAGCCTGGGAGACCTTAGAGCAGACTTTCAGTATTTAGAAGGCCTACAGAGAAGATGGGGAGGGACTCTATGTCACAGAGTGTTGTGATAGGATAAGATGTATTGGTTTTAAACTGAAAGAGGGTAGATTTAGTTTATTAGAAATAAATTTTTACTGTGAAGGTGGTGAGGTACTGGAACATGTTGCCCAGAGAGATTGTGGATGCCCCATCCCTGGAAGTGTTCAGGGTCAGGATGGATGGGGCTATGTATGACCTGATCTGGTGGGAGGTGTCCTTGTCCATGGCAGAGGGTTGGAACTAGATTGTTCTCTATGGTTCCTTCCAGTCCAGATCATTCTATGATTTTCTGATTTTGTGATTCTGTAATTCTATCATTCTATCTCTAAGGGCATGTCCAAGAGTGACCTGGAGAGAGGTCAAGCCAAACCTGCTCAGTCTGAGTCTGTCTCAATTTATCCTGCAATTCTTTCAGACAACATCATGTAGAAGACACTTACAATTAACCCTGGCACACCCATTGCCAGGCACACCTGGCACACCATCCCCCATTGTCCTGAGATCGACTGGTGGCTCTTTAACATCCCTGGGTGGAAGATGTGAATGATTTCATAGGAGTGCAAACATACTTCGGGGTTGCCCATGCAGCTCCTACTGCTTATACAAAAAACACTACTGTTCAGCCCTGAAAGCCCTGTCACATCCAGACCATGGGTGGAAGCCAGCAGTTCACAGTCCCTTCCTTGTTGCGTCATGGTGCTGCAGAGATCTTGCCATTCTGCTTCTTACTGTAGTGAAATGTGATTGCTCTCACCTCAGCTGTCCAGAAGACTGGGTCGTCCCATGCACTAGTCTTCAGTACTGAGTCCTTCTTGGGGAAAATGCTTTTCTTTCTCTAAATACAAATCTGTTGTAGATTTCATGTCATCGTTTTCTCCAAGCTTCCTGAAAGCCAGGAATTCCTGTCAGATCTTCAGTATCTGGGATCACAAAGGTATCTGAAGGTATCTCATGGAATAATCTAGTTTCTTCCTATCTTCCTTCATCTGATGCAGGATGTAGCATCTCTGAGGAAGTTCTGGAAGTTCAGGCTGGAGGGCTGGGCAGGAAAAAATTTAATGAAATTAAACAAGGGCAAGTGCAGAGTCTTGCACTTGGGGAAGAACAATCCCAGGTATCACTATAGGCTGAGGATTGA
Source organism: Ceyx cyanopectus (assembly GCA_013401355.1). Taxonomy (NCBI): domain Eukaryota; kingdom Metazoa; phylum Chordata; class Aves; order Coraciiformes; family Alcedinidae; genus Ceyx; species Ceyx cyanopectus. The sequence continues at coordinate 66,356 of VYZU01036930.1, forward strand.
CGTGTTGGAAGGCAGCAAAGGGGAAAAGGATCTGGGGATCTTAGTTGGTGGGAGGCTGACCATGAGTCATCAATGTGCTCTTGTAGTCAAGAGGACCAATGGCATTCTAGTGTGTATTAAAAGGGTGTGGCTAGTAGGTCAAGAGAAGTTCTCCTGCCCATCTGCCCTGGAAAGGATGCTTCTGGAGTATTGTGTCCAGTTCTGGGCCCCCCAGTTCAATAGGGACATATAATTGCTTGAGAGCGTCCAGCGCAGAGCCACAAAGATGACTAAGGGAGTGGAATATCTCTCTTATGAGGAGAGGCTGAGGGAGCTGGGGATCTTTAGCTTGGAGAAAAGGATACTGAGGGGTGACCTCATCAATAAATATATAAAGGGTGAGTGCCAGGTGGATGGAACCAGTCTCTTCTTGGTGATGCCTGATGACAGGACAAGGGGCAATGAGTGGAAGTTGAAGCATAGGAAGTTTCAAGTAAACATGAGGAAGAATTTTTTCTCTCTGAGGGTGACAGAACACTACAACAGGCTGCGCAGGGGGGTTGTGGAGTCACCCTCTTTGGAGATATTAAAAACTCGCCTGGACACGTTCCTGTGTGATCTGGTTTAGGTGATCCTGCTCTGGCAAGGGGGTTGGACTAGACAATATTTCAAAGTCCCTTCCAGGCCCTGACTTTCTATGATTCTCTAATTCTCTGATCTCACACCCCCACACTTTCCATCCTGCACACACTCTTCCCATGCTGTGAAATGTGCTGCAGAGAATCACAGAATGTTAGGGGTTGGAAGGGACTTAGAAGATCACCTAGTCCAACTCCCCTGCCAGAGCAGGATCACCTAGACCAAGTCACAAAGAATCTTCCCTGAGCAGGAATCGAACTCAGGCCGTGACAGTGAGAGCACCGAACCCTAACCACTAGACCACCATGTCTTCACGGATCAGAGCTGGAATGAAAAACATTAAATACTACACAAACACATTTCCATGACCTGGCTGCTCCATGAGAACAGTTCAACCTTGGTTTTTATCCCAAGGCAGAGGCAAGATGTTTTAAGGCTGTTCGTATACCTGAGAAAGAAATACTGACTAGTACAGTTCCCAAGGACAACCACAGGTCCTCTGATGTGATTTCCTTGTCATACTGTAGACAATATGTTCCCGTTTGGATGCCATAGCCCTGACATACTGCAAGCATGGGTTCAGCTTACTCCATTAGGAAGATGTCCAGGTCAGATTGCTCATCACCTGCTAGAATAAATAATCACTTGCAAAATTCACAGGCTCCTTGGAGATGTCAGTATCTGCTAGTACAAGATCATTGCTTGTCACTGTGGTGCTGCTCAGAGCATGCTTTGCACAGCTGAGGTAGTCACCAAGAGGCACTGACCTGTGCTCCTCCATATGCTCTCTGCCCTGCCTGCAGCTGCTGCCACAGGCGGGAGCTGCATGGCTTGGAGATGCTATGCCTCCTTCTCTCCCTAAGGTTTATCATGCCTGCAAAAGCATAGTCAGGAACATGGTTCGCCTTGAGACCTGTCCAATCTCAGCAAGGCTAGGACAGGTCAATAATTCCCCTAAATAGACTAAAGGATGAGCAGAGGATTATTCTTTTTCCAAGGGGTCATTTCCCCAGTCTTTACAAGGAGACATTGCCATTTAAGAAATAGCAGATCACTTTTATTTTGCCAGTGAGTGCATCCAAGAAAAATGCTCAGAGTTTGGAAAAAGATGCTCACACTCCTCCAGGAGATGATGACATTTCAGTCTCTCTAATTAAGTTTGTGTCCCAGGCCAGCAGAATCTGGAAGATATAAATCTTATTTTTCTCTCCTTTGTATTAAATTGAATTTAATGTCTTTGTAAGATAAAGAGCTTATAGCTCTGTATGTCTTGGTTCTAGCTCCCCATGGACTCTTCTTAGGGCAGCATGGCCCTCTTTTCCTTGACCCCTGGTCCTTGGGCTTTCAGCTGCAGCTGCTGATAGCCCAGCTATGTCATACTTCCAGTGAGACCCTCTCTTGTTGCCTGTCAGAAGAGAGTCTTCTTGGGGAGTTTCAGGAAGTGACCTCAGAAAAGGAAAAACCTGATAAACACCATAGAAGCTTTTCCTTTCCAGGGTGCCTAGCTAGGCAAATTGGTTCCTGCGTCTGTGACACCAATGAATAGGGTGCACTGATGAATAGGGTTGGAGAGTAGTCACAGAAGAAAAGCTGAAACTCTAGAAATAAAAATCAGCCTCTCCCAAGACAGTTTCTGTCTTCAAGTGATATGAAATAAAGTAAGCATCTAGACACCAGCTACCACTGCAAAGTTCTCAAAGCCTGGACAGAGCATCATGTCCTGCCATGAGTGAAGGTGACCCTTCCAAACAACTATAATGTCACTGCTTTCACAAGATTTCCAATCACACATTGAAAAAAGATCTTACATGACTGCACACAGCTCTTTTCTTCAGTGCTGGAAAATGCCATCATCACCCAGCCATTATTTTCTGGAGATCATCGAGGTCCTTAAAGCTTGTGCAATTATTTTCTCTGTTATGCTGGACACAGCTGAAGCTACAGACTTGCCCTTCCTTCTATTTATGTATTTGTAAATGTAATGGTGAACCTGAAGCATATTTGCTACAGAGATGCAAAAAGCAGTTGTAAAACCCTTCATAGCAGCACTCCAAGAGTGGAAGCTATCTCTTCCCCCCATGGAAACCTGCCCTTGGGTTGTTCAGTGTGCTGCACTGAGAGTGGTATGTTTCAGGTATGGAGAGGATGGTCCTGTCTTTTGTTCATAAAGAAAAGAACACCCCAAATCTGGACAGCTCCATCCTTTCCTTCACCATACTCTAGGGACTAATGCCTGAGAGTCTGCCTGCACCCAACTGGGGCACCAGCTGGGGCCCTTGTGTTAACATTGCCCCACAGAAAGAAGCAGCCTCTCTTCCCAGGCACACAGATTTTCTTATGCCCTATGCTACCACAGAAATGTTCCCTGACCACAACAGCTTTTAAATCCCATGAAACACCTGACGTGTGATAGCTGAGATTGAAACCCAGATGCTGCTTGAAAAATCCTCTGGGGTCTCAAATGCTACCTTATCTCCTTGCTTCCTTTGCTCCAGTTGTGATGGTTGATGGAGCACATCGTGGACCCCTGGCAATCCCACTGTCCTATTCCCCTGTCCTCATCAAGCAGCCTTCCCTGCCCTGTGCAATTACAAAGATGTCACTGTTCATTTGGTCAGGCCAGCCTTGCAACAAAATTGCATAGACCTCAAGGGACTCAGAAGTAAAGACAATTTTGGAGGGAAAGTAGAAGTTTCCACTTGCAGTTTTCTCATTCTTTCCCAACTGCTCCACTGCAGTGATGGGAGGGTGGAAGAGAAAAAACACATGATGTGGCTGAAATACATCAAACCCAGAAACTTCATTAACCATGCTCAAGAGTTATTATTCAGACCTTCCTGGTGCTCCAAGGCTGCTTTTAGTTGGCTGAAAGCTTTTGAGTGCAGAGCCACTGGATATGGGCCAAATTGTGTGACTGTGATGCTGTCCATGACCTCCTTCAGGCTCCCTGGACTTTTTACCTCTGAGGTGTTCCAGCTGACCTGTAAAATCAATACACTGGAACTGTATATTTAACTGAGTGCTCGTCTTGGGCCAAGGCCTCCAAGACATAGATCACTGCTAGATATTTCTGGAAAAAGACAGTTGGGAGACAAGAATGAAATGGGCGTAAACATTGATGCAAGAAGGGAGTAAATTCATACTGTTGAGTAGAAATAGCACAGTCCCCCTTCTTGCTCCAGGAGCAGTCACACACTAACAATGCATAGCCTGGATGATCCAATGGATTGCAGATCTCTTCACATATTTCAGTCATCCAAATGTTTGGGCAGTCTCCTGAGAGTGGGAGACACAGGGTCCATCTCTCTGATTCACTGATATCCTATGCAGGTACACCTGATACAGTGTCTTCATCTGGTGTCCATTGTCATTTGTATTTGTAGTGACAGAAGGTAGATGGGGAGAAGGCAGGTTTTCCCATCTTTTAACCCGAGGCTCTTCAAGGCCTTCAAAGACCACCTGCTCTCTAAACTCAAAGCTGCTACAATCCCAGTTTAGCACAAGCTGAGGTCATTGTAGCCATGAGTACTGCTAGCAAGCTGCTGGGGAATATAACAGATTCTCAGCAAAGACAACTTAAGGCAGTAGAACGGTAGTGCCTACATGTGCCTGTACTAATTTTATAATAATTACTGCAATTAAAGCTGTAGCCAGATGAGATCCAGCCCTCTGAAAAACAAGTGACTGTGCTTGCTCCAGGTCTCCAACTCTGAATGTCCAGACTTAGAGTCTGCCTTGAGACAAAAGGTAATGACGAGTAAGAAGTCTGTGTTACAAAAGTGAGAGGGGCAGCTCTTCATGGCGCTGTGTGCCTTTGATGATTGGGAGAGTGAACCATTTCAGAAGCCAGCCAATGGATTTGTGCCTCCACCCAACTCCTTCCTCAATGGAAAAAAAAAAGCCATTTCCCACCACTAATTGATACACAGCGTCACTCAGCTCACAGAAATTACAAGGAAGGCTTTGGGCTTTTTTTATTGGCCATCTATTAGCATTTTTAATTTTATACATGAGGTAAGTTTCAAAAGGTGCCAGAGAGTAGTTTAAGAAATTAGCTGTTCTTAGCATTTTTTCTTGTTTCTTCCTGAGTTGGTTCCTCAAAGTCTTAATTAAAACTAGGGAGCACTTCCAATGCAAAACACTGCAGACAATACATGAGAAAGCAAGCTGGAGCCCACCACAGAGCATCATGCTCCTCTGAGACTTCTCATGGGAATAGGGACCATGAAAGAGGAGAAAGGAGATGGTAATTTTAGTCCTCTGCAGGTGTCGGAGACACATTGGCTGTGGAGTGGGACCACCACTCTAGGAGCTGCTTCAGGAAGCAGTGCTGGATCCAGGATTGGGTGAGCGGGAGAGGATAGACAAACTTCACACCCTTGGTGGGAAGACCGTGTCTCTTTCCTACACACTTCAACCAGTAAGTAAGCAGATCCACTCACTAGAGGAATTTCCTACTATCCTTTCATTACTGGGAAACATTTCTCCTTCTCCTGACTCCCCACCTGTCAAGCTACAGCAACACTGGACATTTTGGGGTGCGCCTGGAGGAATGAAAGGGGTTTGCACAGCTTTTCAAGCACATTGTGTCATTGTGTGAGAGGAGCTTGCTTTAGGTTGGGTCCCCTCTCAAAAAGACTTCAAAGTACAAAAGGAATTATTTACCAGAATATGAAAGTGTTGATGATTCAGTGCCACTTTAAAGGTCTCTCAGAAGGAGTCCCACAAGAGATTTATTTATATCCTAAATGACAAAAGTAATAAAAAAAGTGTGGGCATAAAAAAAAAAAAAAANGTAGGAGACTGGAAAAGTGAAGGGCATATCCTCCTTTCAGCATTAGGGCAGTGGCCAAGAGAGAATCTCCAGGTAGCTGTACCTCAACCACAGAACATAGTGACAGCTTTGCTTGTTGCTTGTCTTAGGATTTATGATAGAGAATAAAAATTTACTTTGGAAAAATGTTGGGTGTGAAAGTAAACATTGGCTAAGCCAGGAACAGAAGAAGGACCACCATTCTGCTGCATGAAGAAGCCATGCACGGATGGGATGTTATCCTTTGAAGGTAGAGTGGTCATCATCAACTTGCAGGAGTGGAAAACTTGGATGAATTCACTTCACATGACTCCACCTACTGAAATCCAAGGACAGAGTGTGGTTGGACCAGCTCATGTGATTTTATAGGCTTTAGATTGAAGCTGTCTCCAGCTGTCTGTTTAGTAATTGCTGTCTCAGCAAGGAGTATGAGATGGGTGAGTACCATCCAGAACCATCACCCTCCTGGGCCCACATTTTTAGCTGTAGTTCAAACAGCCTCTGTAGATCTTCTGCAACGAAAGCCTCCAGGGTTAAGTCCTTCAGTTTGTGTCCTATCCTAGTTACTGCTACTAGACTGCTACCACAGTGCAGGGACTTTACTAACCAGTAGAGACAGCATTTTTACCCTGACTAACCAGTAGAGAGGGCATTCTTACCCCTTTCCCTCACTCTTGTTCTCGCATCAATCAACTGCGACCACAGTAGATGAGACTGAAATTCTGTGCTGGACCACGCTGAGCTCTCTATCAACAATGACCTGAATCTTTTGGAGTAATAGGTACTTCTTCCAATGTGGGACAAAGGTTGTGCCTCCAGGAGTCACAGTTCAAAAATGTCCCAACTGGAGACTCCTCTTCTGTCTTGCTTCATGCTGGGCTTTCACTTTGCCTTTCTCCTGCACCTGATAACTGCGTAGAGTTGCCACTCTTACCTCAGGTCTACACATGAACACACCTGTATTTTGCCATCAGAGAGTGGTCAATGACTTCTGGCTAGTTCCATGTTAGTAGCATGTGAGGGCAGGAGCAGGAGAAATCCCCTCTGGGCTATCTCCTTGATGTGCATACATGAATGGGTAGAGATGTCTCAGCAGAGGCGGTGACTGATGCTATCATTAGGCACAAGGCAGCTTGTGCAGTGAGCATGAGTTTCTGCGTATTCCACAGACCCCAGGAGCCATGCTGCGTGTAGCTGGGTACCATCTGTTCTTGCCTTCACCAGTGACTGTTCATCCCTCTCACTTCTATAGGGTTCTTGTTAACACAGCTCACCACTGATCGAACCCTGTTGTTGTGCTGGGCTTAGTTTTCCTCTTCCTCCTCCTCCCTCTCTGAGAAGTCTTCTGGGGGCTACTCCACCCCACCTTTAATTAACACTGGGGAGAAAGTGAAAACAGCTCTTAGTTAATCGTGGCAGGGGAGGAGACCAATAAACCCCAGGAGAGGAAAACTGACTGCAGAAATCAGGGTAGTAAAATCAGAAACCTCTGAAGCAAGGCTGGGCTCAGGCTCTGCAGCCAGTTAGTATTCAGCTGTAACACCACGTTGTTACAGACAATGCATTAAGATCAAAGCTGCTGGGTCAGCGGTTTTAGTTAAGTGATATATTTGGCATTATATTTTTTATTGTGTGTATTTTACACCGTGTTTTCATTTTTATGTTTTCATGTTTGAGTTTTTGCAAGAATTTAGTGCTGTCAAAAAGCACTTTATTGATAGCACTGGGATTGAAGATCTTTGTCTATATCCAGAGAAGGCAGCATGTTAGAAGCCTGCTGGCACTACACTGGCTCTCTGCTTCAACCTCATCATAGGAGTCATCTTTAGAGACCAGGGAACAGGACTGTTGGCTTTGCCGGCAGAAAAGGACAAAAGGATGCATTTGTGGGGCCCCAACATGGGCTAAGAGACTCTGAAACCTAATTTGCCAAAAGCCGTTATGCTCCCATGTCCCACTGTGCCAGAGGGAGTCAATCACATCACACTGGGATTTCAGGGTGATGGATGTCACATATGTTTTTGACCTGCAAGCCAAAAATCTCCTGTAATAGCAGTATTTGGGGAATCCCAGCTGCTGCAGAGAAGTGAAAACATCAGTCCCCATCCTCTAGGACCAAGATCTATGCAAAAAAAAGGCTGAGAGGTCAGTGGCAGAGTGAAGTCCCCCATCTNTATGCTTATTTCATTTCTAACTGGTTTTTGCTTGTTGCTTGGGTTTTTTTTAGCTCGCACCTTCACTTCCATTACAAGAAGATTTCGTTTACCACTGGAAAGCAATCACCCATTACTACATAGTGACAGCTTTGCTTGTTGCTTGTCTTAGGATTTATGATAGAGAATAAAAATTTACTTTGGAAAAATGTTGGGTGTGAAAGTAAACATTGGCTAAGCCAGGAACAGAAGAAGGACCACCATTCTGCTGCATGAAGAAGCCATGCACGGATGGGATGTTATCCTTTGAAGGTAGAGTGGTCATCATCAACTTGCAGGAGTGGAAAACTTGGATGAATTCACTTCACATGACTCCACCTACTGAAATCCAAGGACAGAGTGTGGTTGGACCAGCTCATGTGATTTTATAGGCTTTAGATTGAAGCTGTCTCCAGCTGTCTGTTTAGTAATTGCTGTCTCAGCAAGGAGTATGAGATGGGTGAGTACCATCCAGAACCATCACCCTCCTGGGCCCACATTTTTAGCTGTAGTTCAAACAGCCTCTGTAGATCTTCTGCAACGAAAGCCTCCAGGGTTAAGTCCTTCAGTTTGTGTCCTATCCTAGTTACTGCTACTAGACTGCTACCACAGTGCAGGGACTTTACTAACCAGTAGAGACAGCATTTTTACCCTGACTAACCAGTAGAGAGGGCATTCTTACCCCTTTCCCTCACTCTTGTTCTCGCATCAATCAACTGCGACCACAGTAGATGAGACTGAAATTCTGTGCTGGACCACGCTGAGCTCTCTATCAACAATGACCTGAATCTTTTGGAGTAATAGGTACTTCTTCCAATGTGGGACAAAGGTTGTGCCTCCAGGAGTCACAGTTCAAAAATGTCCCAACTGGAGACTCCTCTTCTGTCTTGCTTCATGCTGGGCTTTCACTTTGCCTTTCTCCTGCACCTGATAACTGCGTAGAGTTGCCACTCTTACCTCAGGTCTACACATGAACACACCTGTATTTTGCCATCAGAGAGTGGTCAATGACTTCTGGCTAGTTCCATGTTAGTAGCATGTGAGGGCAGGAGCAGGAGAAATCCCCTCTGGGCTATCTCCTTGATGTGCATACATGAATGGGTAGAGATGTCTCAGCAGAGGCGGTGACTGATGCTATCATTAGGCACAAGGCAGCTTGTGCAGTGAGCATGAGTTTCTGCGTATTCCACAGACCCCAGGAGCCATGCTGCGTGTAGCTGGGTACCATCTGTTCTTGCCTTCACCAGTGACTGTTCATCCCTCTCACTTCTATAGGGTTCTTGTTAACACAGCTCACCACTGATCGAACCCTGTTGTTGTGCTGGGCTTAGTTTTCCTCTTCCTCCTCCTCCCTCTCTGAGAAGTCTTCTGGGGGCTACTCCACCCCACCTTTAATTAACACTGGGGAGAAAGTGAAAACAGCTCTTAGTTAATCGTGGCAGGGGAGGAGACCAATAAACCCCAGGAGAGGAAAACTGACTGCAGAAATCAGGGTAGTAAAATCAGAAACCTCTGAAGCAAGGCTGGGCTCAGGCTCTGCAGCCAGTTAGTATTCAGCTGTAACACCACGTTGTTACAGACAATGCATTAAGATCAAAGCTGCTGGGTCAGCGGTTTTAGTTAAGTGATATATTTGGCATTATATTTTTTATTGTGTGTATTTTACACCGTGTTTTCATTTTTATGTTTTCATGTTTGAGTTTTTGCANAGCTACAGCAACACTGGACATTTTGGGGTGCGCCTGGAGGAATGAAAGGGGTTTGCACAGCTTTTCAAGCACATTGTGTCATTGTGTGAGAGGAGCTTGCTTTAGGTTGGGTCATGTAAGGCCAAGAACTAGGTTAAAGCAAGAACAAATATCAACTTGCAACAATGAGTAAGTTGCCAAAAAAACCTCACCAAAATGAAAAGGACAGACCATTAAGACTTGACATAATGTTTAGGTTCCTCATTGGATGCTTCACCTCCTTTCTTATTGTGGTGAATCAAGTGGGACACTTTCTATGCCAACTAAGAGCATATTTTCTTTGTCTCAGGTAAATGATGCCTTCCTCTCCTCACTGGTCAGTCATGTTGGGCATCAGAGAGCTGGGAATAAGCCTCACTGCTGCCAACACACCTCACCTGTCACATGATGGAAGACAGCAAACACACCTCCACTTGCTGCCCATGGGCCTCAGCCCAGCATTACCATCTGTACCAAGGCAGGAAAATGGTAGGAGACTGGAAAAGTGAAGGGCATATCCTCCTTTCAGCATTAGGGCAGTGGCCAAGAGAGAATCTCCAGGTAGCTGTACCTCAACCACAGAACATAGTGACAGCTTTGCTTGTTGCTTGTCTTAGGATTTATGATAGAGAATAAAAATTTACTTTGGAAAAATGTTGGGTGTGAAAGTAAACATTGGCTAAGCCAGGAACAGAAGAAGGACCACCATTCTGCTGCATGAAGAAGCCATGCACGGATGGGATGTTATCCTTTGAAGGTAGAGTGGTCATCATCAACTTGCAGGAGTGGAAAACTTGGATGAATTCACTTCACATGACTCCACCTACTGAAATCCAAGGACAGAGTGTGGTTGGACCAGCTCATGTGATTTTATAGGCTTTAGATTGAAGCTGTCTCCAGCTGTCTGTTTAGTAATTGCTGTCTCAGCAAGGAGTATGAGATGGGTGAGTACCATCCAGAACCATCACCCTCCTGGGCCCACATTTTTAGCTGTAGTTCAAACAGCCTCTGTAGATCTTCTGCAACGAAAGCCTCCAGGGTTAAGTCCTTCAGTTTGTGTCCTATCCTAGTTACTGCTACTAGACTGCTACCACAGTGCAGGGACTTTACTAACCAGTAGAGACAGCATTTTTACCCTGACTAACCAGTAGAGAGGGCATTCTTACCCCTTTCCCTCACTCTTGTTCTCGCATCAATCAACTGCGACCACAGTAGATGAGACTGAAATTCTGTGCTGGACCACGCTGAGCTCTCTATCAACAATGACCTGAATCTTTTGGAGTAATAGGTACTTCTTCCAATGTGGGACAAAGGTTGTGCCTCCAGGAGTCACAGTTCAAAAATGTCCCAACTGGAGACTCCTCTTCTGTCTTGCTTCATGCTGGGCTTTCACTTTGCCTTTCTCCTGCACCTGATAACTGCGTAGAGTTGCCACTCTTACCTCAGGTCTACACATGAACACACCTGTATTTTGCCATCAGAGAGTGGTCAATGACTTCTGGCTAGTTCCATGTTAGTAGCATGTGAGGGCAGGAGCAGGAGAAATCCCCTCTGGGCTATCTCCTTGATGTGCATACATGAATGGGTAGAGATGTCTCAGCAGAGGCGGTGACTGATGCTATCATTAGGCACAAGGCAGCTTGTGCAGTGAGCATGAGTTTCTGCGTATTCCACAGACCCCAGGAGCCATGCTGCGTGTAGCTGGGTACCATCTGTTCTTGCCTTCACCAGTGACTGTTCATCCCTCTCACTTCTATAGGGTTCTTGTTAACACAGCTCACCACTGATCGAACCCTGTTGTTGTGCTGGGCTTAGTTTTCCTCTTCCTCCTCCTCCCTCTCTGAGAAGTCTTCTGGGGGCTACTCCACCCCACCTTTAATTAACACTGGGGAGAAAGTGAAAACAGCTCTTAGTTAATCGTGGCAGGGGAGGAGACCAATAAACCCCAGGAGAGGAAAACTGACTGCAGAAATCAGGGTAGTAAAATCAGAAACCTCTGAAGCAAGGCTGGGCTCAGGCTCTGCAGCCAGTTAGTATTCAGCTGTAACACCACGTTGTTACAGACAATGCATTAAGATCAAAGCTGCTGGGTCAGCGGTTTTAGTTAAGTGATATATTTGGCATTATATTTTTTATTGTGTGTATTTTACACCGTGTTTTCATTTTTATGTTTTCATGTTTGAGTTTTTGCAAGAATTTAGTGCTGTCAAAAAGCACTTTATTGATAGCACTGGGATTGAAGATCTTTGTCTATATCCAGAGAAGGCAGCATGTTAGAAGCCTGCTGGCACTACACTGGCTCTCTGCTTCAACCTCATCATAGGAGTCATCTTTAGAGACCAGGGAACAGGACTGTTGGCTTTGCCGGCAGAAAAGGACAAAAGGATGCATTTGTGGGGCCCCAACATGGGCTAAGAGACTCTGAAACCTAATTTGCCAAAAGCCGTTATGCTCCCATGTCCCACTGTGCCAGAGGGAGTCAATCACATCACACTGGGATTTCAGGGTGATGGATGTCACATATGTTTTTGACCTGCAAGCCAAAAATCTCCTGTAATAGCAGTATTTGGGGAATCCCAGCTGCTGCAGAGAAGTGAAAACATCAGTCCCCATCCTCTAGGACCAAGATCTATGCAAAAAAAAGGCTGAGAGGTCAGTGGCAGAGTGAAGTCCCCCATCTTCTCTCACACTGGTCAAGGGAGCAGGGTGACACAGGTCACTGGTGCTACTCAGTGGCTCTCCTCCCTCGCTCCTCTCCTCCCTGACACATTGCTTTCCCCTCACTCATAAAAAGCTGAATTGACAGGAGAGGAGAGGATTAACCTTTGCCACCTGTGTAGGCTGCTGCGTACAAATATTTCTCTCCAAAGCATAGAGTAATAAATGAGTCTTCATCTTTGTCAAACACCTTGGAGTCCATTTGCCATGTCTCCCCAAAGGCAGCACAGCGGGGCAAGGCAGTGTGTGAAATACAGGAGGATTATAAATCTCTCCAACACTGTATGGGCATTTTACAGCTTGCAGTTTTCACTGAGAAGTGGTTGTAAATAATGGAGGGGGAAATCTTCCACCTGTCTCCAGGGGAGGATTTATTTGGGTGTAAGTGCTATAGATCTTCATATATATGCTGCTGCTGTAAATAAGCAAAGTTTAAGCAGTGACTGGGGTCTGTCTCCCTCTCCCCTACCCTTTCTCTCTCTGTTGTTTCACCTGTTTGTTCCCCTCTGTTTCCTGCTGTTACAGACTACAGCTCACTCCTGAGGTGGGCATATGCCTGGAGACTCACTTGAGGAGGAAGGAAGCGGGTTGCAGTGATTGAGTGTATATTTTGCTTTCACATTCAGCCCATGCAAAGGATTCAAGGAGAAGAGAAGCTGATAGTTAGGATTCAGGACCTGCTGCTATGTACTCTTCAAATGCTCCTTTGAGTTCTTGGTTTGGGATTTTAATGATGCAGTTATTCTTGTGCAGAAGCATATGGTTTGCTCCAGTCTTTTCTGTGTTGCCAGCCCCTGTTTCAAGTCACCATGCTCAGGGAGCTGCTGAGAGTATCTAAAGGGAAATTAACTCTTTGAGGACCTCTTCATCCACCAAGGCTGCCAGTCCATGGAGCATTCTGGGGTCAGTCCTGGGATGTTGCGTGCCCGGCCACCAAGACCAAAAGACTTTGCAGGGCTGACACTGTCAGGACATGCCAGGTTAGCTAACAGGTAAGGTGTATCTATCTCTCAGGAATGGGGTCAGGTTGCTTGGCAAGTCCAGGCCTGTGCAACTTCACAAGGGACAATGAAGGACCTGAAGTCACTATTGATGGACATAGCAAAGCAGTCCTCAAAGTGATCACAGGCACAGTACTTGGTTTCCACCACCAACACACAGTCCAGCTGGTTGTTGTCCCCTGCAACCAAGACTCAGAAAGAAGGTGACCTATTTCTTAGATTATATTTGGGATCAGAGGACATACCTAGATACAGACTGAAAAATGCTGTGCTCAAGCTGTACATGCTGCATTGGAGGAGGAACACATGGCCCATGGGTTTTGCCATTAGGAGGTAGTGTCTGCTGTTGGCAGTGTTGCAAAAAACTCACTCAACTGAAGCTATCAGTCACCAGCAATCCAAAAGCCTCTTCCTTCCATGACTGGCTCCACATGTTCCTTCAGAGACAACCTGATTCCTCTCAAACTCGAGAAGAGAAAACGCAGATTTATGACCAGACCCTTTGAAACATTCAGAGACCCATCTGATCCATTTGCAGCTCTCAGCAAGCGAGAAAGCAAGCAGAAATCAACAGTAAGTAGTCACCCCACATCAGCAAGGCGAGAGCAGATCCCTATCCCTATCAGCTTGGCACCACAAAGATGTGCAATAAAAAAAACAGACCCAATGCAAAGCAGTTTGTAGCAATCCCTGGGATGCAATATTAAACACTGCCCTTCCCTTGTCCTTCAATATCTTTATAAATTCTACCCTCCCTTNAGCGAGAAAGCAAGCAGAAATCAACAGTAAGTAGTCACCCCACATCAGCAAGGCGAGAGCAGATCCCTATCCCTATCAGCTTGGCACCACAAAGATGTGCAATAAAAAAAACAGACCCAATGCAAAGCAGTTTGTAGCAATCCCTGGGATGCAATATTAAACACTGCCCTTCCCTTGTCCTTCAATATCTTTATAAATTCTACCCTCCCTTCCTGCCCACACAGCGTCTTACAGAAAACAGAGGAGAAACAAAGAGTGGAGGACAATGAGACCCAGCATCTCGCAACAAAGAGCTCTGCGATTTCTTCAGGAGATCCCCATAGTGCGATTAGCATCTCTTTACAGCAACATCATCTCTCCTTCTTTTGTGTCCCCAGAGGAAGAGAAAATTGTCACCAAGCACCAGAAAATTAAGCTTGATGAATACTGAAAAGACATTCACCTGCAAACTGGTTGGACTGGTCCCACACAGGGACTGATGAGCAATTGCTTTTAATTAGCATTTTCAGGAGCTGGGCAAGAAGATAAATATCAGGGGTCAGATGAGTGAGGGGAGTACAGGGAAGCACGGCTGGTGTTAATGAGGATGGACAAGTGGTACAGCCTGATGTCTGGGCACAAGTCCTACTCTCCTCTGTTCTCACAGAATCCAAGCCAAAATGGTCTCAGGGTGGTGGACATGGATGGTGGGTAGGACAGAGCCCTGCACCAAAGCCACACCTCTGGGCTCCCACACCCTGGGAGCTCTAACCATAGATCTGATGAGGAACTGTGGCTTTACCCTGTGCCTTATTAGAGGTAACAAGATCTTAGTCATCTTTGGCTGCTTCATATTTTCCTTCCCACATCTCCATGAACCGGAAACTACCTTCTGAGGGAAATAGCAGGACTGCTGTTGTTAATTCTGCATGTTCCCTCATTTTTATTTTTTTTTTTAACCAGAAGCTCTCAATCAGAGAATCAGAGAATCATAGAATGTATTGGGTTGGAAGGGACCTCCAAAGGTCTTCTAGTCCAACCCCTGTGCAATAATCAGGGACATTTCTAAGTAGGTCAGGCTGCTCAGAGCCTTATCAAGCCTGGTCTTCAATGTCTCCAGGGATAGGGCCTCCACCACCTCTCTGGGCAACTCATTCCAGTGATCTATCACCCTAAGATTAAACAACTTTTCCCAATGTCTAACCTAAATCTGCCCTTTTCTAGCTTAAGGCCATTACCCCTTGTCCTGTCACTACAAACCCTCCCCTGCTTTCTTATAGGCCCCTTTCAGATACTGGAAGGTGACTATAAGGTCCCTCTCCAGTCTTCTCCAGGCTGAACAACCCCAACTCTCTCAGCCTGTCTTCATAGCAGAGTTGCTCCAGCCCTCTGATCATTTTTGTGATTCTTCTCTGGACACTCTTCAACAGGTCCACATCCTTCATGTGCTGAGGGCTCAAGAGCTTGACACAGGGGAGGTTTTACCAGGGCAGAGTAGAGGGGCAGGATCACGTCTCTTGATCTACTGNCTCAGCAAGCGAGAAAGCAAGCAGAAATCAACAGTAAGTAGTCACCCCACATCAGCAAGGCGAGAGCAGATCCCTATCCCTATCAGCTTGGCACCACAAAGATGTGCAATAAAAAAAACAGACCCAATGCAAAGCAGTTTGTAGCAATCCCTGGGATGCAATATTAAACACTGCCCTTCCCTTGTCCTTCAATATCTTTATAAATTCTACCCTCCCTTCCTGCCCACACAGCGTCTTACAGAAAACAGAGGAGAAACAAAGAGTGGAGGACAATGAGACCCAGCATCTCGCAACAAAGAGCTCTGCGATTTCTTCAGGAGATCCCCATAGTGCGATTAGCATCTCTTTACAGCAACATCATCTCTCCTTCTTTTGTGTCCCCAGAGGAAGAGAAAATTGTCACCAAGCACCAGAAAATTAAGCTTGATGAATACTGAAAAGACATTCACCTGCAAACTGGTTGGACTGGTCCCACACAGGGACTGATGAGCAATTGCTTTTAATTAGCATTTTCAGGAGCTGGGCAAGAAGATAAATATCAGGGGTCAGATGAGTGAGGGGAGTACAGGGAAGCACGGCTGGTGTTAATGAGGATGGACAAGTGGTACAGCCTGATGTCTGGGCACAAGTCCTACTCTCCTCTGTTCTCACAGAATCCAAGCCAAAATGGTCTCAGGGTGGTGGACATGGATGGTGGGTAGGACAGAGCCCTGCACCAAAGCCACACCTCTGGGCTCCCACACCCTGGGAGCTCTAACCATAGATCTGATGAGGAACTGTGGCTTTACCCTGTGCCTTATTAGAGGTAACAAGATCTTAGTCATCTTTGGCTGCTTCATATTTTCCTTCCCACATCTCCATGAACCGGAAACTACCTTCTGAGGGAAATAGCAGGACTGCTGTTGTTAATTCTGCATGTTCCCTCATTTTTATTTTTTTTTTTAACCAGAAGCTCTCAATCAGAGAATCAGAGAATCATAGAATGTATTGGGTTGGAAGGGACCTCCAAAGGTCTTCTAGTCCAACCCCTGTGCAATAATCAGGGACATTTCTAAGTAGGTCAGGCTGCTCAGAGCCTTATCAAGCCTGGTCTTCAATGTCTCCAGGGATAGGGCCTCCACCACCTCTCTGGGCAACTCATTCCAGTGATCTATCACCCTAAGATTAAACAACTTTTCCCAATGTCTAACCTAAATCTGCCCTTTTCTAGCTTAAGGCCATTACCCCTTGTCCTGTCACTACAAACCCTCCCCTGCTTTCTTATAGGCCCCTTTCAGATACTGGAAGGTGACTATAAGGTCCCTCTCCAGTCTTCTCCAGGCTGAACAACCCCAACTCTCTCAGCCTGTCTTCATAGCAGAGTTGCTCCAGCCCTCTGATCATTTTTGTGATTCTTCTCTGGACACTCTTCAACAGGTCCACATCCTTCATGTGCTGAGGGCTCAAGAGCTTGACACAGGGGAGGTTTTACCAGGGCAGAGTAGAGGGGCAGGATCACGTCTCTTGATCTACTGCCCATGCTTCTATTGATGCAGCCCAGGTAACACAATTAATATGTATTAAAGGAAATTCATTTTATGAAATGCTGTTGCTGAAATGAAGTTTGCAGTCAGTTTGTGAACAGGTTGGACTCTGTCTTGTCCCTTTCCAGTGACTTCTCATACTGATGTTTCCTATTGTGACTTCTTGTCCTCTGTATAAGCACCCCAATACTGGAGAAAAAAAACCCCTCAATTAGAGAAGGGTCCTTCTACAGGTCTCCTGAAATTACAGTGGTTTAAATTGCTGCCCAACAACCAGGAGATAAATTACAGTACTTCAGCACTCGTGGCAATTGTTTTTTTCTCCATTCACATGCCAGAAACTGATGGGTCCAAACAAAGAGATCTTCACTGTTGGAAGGAGAGGAGATGTATAGGAGAGCCCTGGATTACCTTAGTATCAGATTTTAGGTGTCTCACCACAAGAAGTTGCTGCTGAACCCCATTTACATCATGCTCAGAGATGTATTTGGACAGGTCCCTCTTTCACCTCAAAAGGACAGGCAGTGTAATGTCATTTGTCCACCTCTCATGGGTGAGAAGATACAGCTTTATGTCTAGTTACATCCAGAGATCCTCCATGAGGGTGATCCTCCAGGTGAAACTGAGTATACTCAGCATCTCAAAGCTATCTGTTAATCCATGAGCACATCAGACAATGATTCTCCTGTCTGGTCTCCATGACCTCAAATTCATCTTCTGTGTATGTCTGGGGCCTATAATTTAATCATATGTGTCCTCTGCTGCTTGTGGGATGTGACTTCCTAGTGCTATGATGCTTTCCTGGTGGAAGTACTCTGGGGAAGCATTTGGAGAAAGATAAAAGTTCCAGTTCTCCCCAGCACTTAGTGGTGCATGGGATTGTTAATCAACAAACTGCATGATACTGTTGATATGAAACTTATGTAAAATTTGTCCAAGAATAAATTGTATGAAAAGTGCGTGATTGTTGTGATAGCTGCAAGGATGACAGTATTGGTTTGGGATGTCTAGGAGAGTTGTCTTCTTACCATATTCCTTAGGCTTTGCTGTGGCCATGGTATGAAGTGTGAGGGACATCTCTACATCCCTGTGCAGAAGTCACCTAGTGCTTAGAGCTGAGGGGCCACATTTTAATGGGAATTAGCAAATAAAAACATAATCTCGGTCAGGCCAGGAGATCCACTGGTGGTTTGGGACATAAACCAGAGCCTCTGATAAGAATCCTTTCAAGGCACTCTGAAGAGGAATTTGGTGAAGAAGCTTAGCTCAATCCTTTCCATCATCAAGGAACCTCTGGTGGGACACATTTTTTGCCTAAGACTGGGTGGACCCCTCTGCAACCTGCAGTGCTCCCCTTTGAGCACACAGGTTGGTGAC